>BLSH010029775.1:442985-454515 GCA_018402905.1 Glandirana rugosa
CGCATTCAGGGATTCTGGGGTCAGGTGGTGGCCTTCCTTCATGACGTCATGGGATCCCCCCTTACAATAGACCCAAAATGGTGCATACTGGGTATTTTCCCAGACATAGATCTTGACAAGTATACCAAAACATTCTTACATGAGACAATTTTTTTGGCCAGAAAGACCATTGCCAGGTTGTGGATGAGACAATCACCCCCTGCTGTTTCGGACTGGATGAGAGATGTAAACACTGTACTTCCATATAAAAAATGCATATATATACATAGAGGTTGCCCAAATAAATATAACAAGATCTGGGACAGATGGTTGGAGAGGTCTGAGACATGTGTATGACCCAGAGTGATATAGGTAACTTAGAAATTGAGAGGAGTACCAATCACAGAAATGTCACCGATTGTTATGGTCTGATTTATAGATTTGTTTACCCTTCTTTAAGTACGAAATGTTGCTTACTGTGCAAGATTGTGTGCCCACAATGTGACTGTGGAGGATATTTATACACTGTGCAATCAATGTATGTTATTGTATGTTTATTACCAATAAACGTGTTTAATTACAAAAAAAAAAGTATAATTTCCGTCTTTGCAGATGACACCAATCTATGCAGTGGAATAACATCCTTATAGGATGTCTCCAACTTAAAAGCCAACCTCAATGCACTGTTTACTTGTGCAACTGTGTGGCAAATGAGGCATAAAGCGTAATTCCGCTTTTGTTGAGAAAAAAAACATTTCCCTCTGGGTGATCTATGTACATTACAAGGATTTTAACAAACTTTGATGCAGATTCCTACCTTTTGTTATTCTGTAGAAATCCCTGTGTGTTTGTCTGTATCCATGTGGGAAAGTGTTAGTAGAAATCCGGTGTCAAAAGGGACTTGTTGGTGCTTTGTGCGCATTCGTGCCTCGACTGCAGAGTGAGAGGGGGTGTGACACAGTTCTTGATCAAGTGGAAGGGGTACGGACCTGAAGAGAACTCCTGGGAACATGAGGAACACATCCATGCCAAGGAACGGGTCAGGACTTTCAGGAGGAATCATCCCGAACTAAAGGCCCGGCTGGGCATCCGGGGGCTGCCCCTTGGGGGGGGGGGGCAATGTTAGTAGAAATCCGGTGTCAAAAGGAACTTGTTGTCCCACGTGCCAGAAACAGCGCTAAACGGCTCCATTTAAGCTGAGTGCACCCTGCAGCAAGTACTGTCTGATCTACAGCGTTTAGTGTGTGTTCCTGAGCAACCTGTATCTGATTATCTTTTCCTATGACCCGGCTTGCCTGACCCTGCTGATTTTTGCCTGCACCAACCACTCTCCTGCCTGATCCTCTGGTACCTTTGCTGCCAGCCTGTTGACGACCCTGCTTGGACCCGACCATCCACCTGCCAGACTCTTCCACCAGGTATGTGACAGTATCAGACAGCCATGTCAGAGTCTGCGCAGGGGCCCTCTCCAACGAATGAACTACATACACCTGGCCAGCCTTACTCGGGCGGTGAAGGCCCTTCAAGATGATTACGTGCGGCTGGAAGGCCGAATCCTGGAGCTTGCCGCACCACCCGCATCTGGGTCCGACCCGCCTCCTGATCACACCCTCATCATTCTGCCTACGGAACCCGAGGTACCTTAAGGCTTACTTGGATGATAACTTGAAGAAAGGATTTATCCGACCCTTTACATCCCTCGCCGCTGCCGGGATATTCTTTGTTGAAAAAAAGACAAGACTTTAAGACCCTGTATTGATTACCGGCACCTCATTAAGATCACGGTTAAGAACCGCTATCCCTTGCCCCTAGTCCCGGAGCTGTTTCAAAGACTCGGTTCGGCCACGGTCTTCTCAAAATTAGACCTCAGAGGGGCCTATAACCTCATCCTTATCAGAGAGGGGGATGAGTGGAAGATGGCCTTTTCGATTTGGCGACCACGAATACTTGGTCATGCCGCTTGGGCTGTGCAACGCCCCAGCCACCTTTCAACATCTGGTCAACAACATTTTCTGGGACTTCCTTGACCTATTCGTAGTGGTATATCTGGACAATATCCTCATATTCTCCTCGTCCCTGGAAGAGCATCGTAGACATGTTAAGAGCGTACTGAGCTGCCTTCGCCAGCATGGACTTTACGCTAAGGCAGAGAAGTGCACATTTGAGTACTCTAGAATCGCCTTCCTGGGCTTCATCCTCTCCATGTCTGGTATCACCATGGACCTCCAGAAGGTCTCTGCTATTGTGGAGTGGCCAGCGCCTACTGACAGGAAGGCGGTTCAATGCCTCATTGCTTCTCCAATTTCTATAGCAAATGTATTAAGGGGTTCTCAGCTGTCATCGCCCCCATCACCCAGCTCACAAAGCAGAACACACGCTTTCTATGGACTTCAGAAGCCCAGGCAGCATTCCTACTACTCAAGCGACTCGTCTCTTCACTTCTGCACCAGTCCTAAAACAACCGGATCCTACCCTACCTTACAATCTGGAAGTGGACGCCTCTGAAACAGCGGTGGGAGCAGTACTTTCTCAGAGGCAGGGGCTTAAAGCCGCTCTTCACCCCATTGCCTTTTTTTGCCAGAAGTTGACCCCTCCAGAGAGAAACTATGATGTGGGAGACAGAGAGTTGCTTGCTATTAAAGCCGCCCTGCAGGAATGGCGGTATCTGTTGGAGGGAGCCACTCATCCAGTTCTTGTGTACACTGATCACAAGAACTTGGAATACCTGCGTATTGCCAAGAGACTAAAACCCTGTCAGGCCCTCCGGGCCCTCTTCTTCTCACGGTTCCAGCTCCACATCACGTGCAAGCCCGGGTCGAAAAATGTGAAACCAGACACCCTCTCCAGGATGTTTCACAAGACAGGGGAGACTCCTCCACCAGACACGATTCTCCCATCTCAGAGCTTCTTATTAACCCAGGAGGACCTCCTCTCCCAAATTAGACGGTCCCTTGCCAGGTCCTCCATCCCTCAGGACTCCAGGCTGACCCAGCATGATGGGTTCTGGTGGCTCAGTGAAAAAGTCTTTGTCCCTGAGCAACAACGTCTGGCAGTCCTGTAGCTATGCCACGATAACAAATTAGCAGGACATTTCGGGGGCCGTAAGACTGCGGAACTACTCGCACGCTCCTTCTGGTGGCCTCTGGTTGACAAGGACTGTAGGGAATATGTCAAGGCCTGCCCCACCTGGGCTCAAAACAAGGTCGACAGGACCAAGGCCTGGGTGTTGCTAAATCCACTACCTGTCCCGGAGCGGCCATGGTCGCATGTGTCTATGGACTTTATCGTAGAACTGCCCCCGTCTGCAGGTTTCTCCACCATCTTTGTGGTAGTAGACCGTCTCACCAAGATGGCACATTTCATCCCCATGAAGGACACTCCTATGGCCACCCAAACTGCAGAAACCTCCACGGAATCCCGGCCAATATCGTATCTGACCGAGGAGTGCAGTTTACGTCTCCAGTCTGGGGGACCCTATGCTCTCTGGCCAGACGGAGAGAACAAACCAAACCTTAGAGCAGTACCTCAGGTGCTATTCTTCGTTCTCTCAGGACGACTGGGTCTCCCTGCTGCCAGTAGCTGAGTTCGCCTACAACAATGCAGTTCATTCATCCACAAATCAGTCACCGTTCTGGGCAAACTTTGGCTACTATCCCTCCTTCTTGCCTGACCTGGTCCCAGAAAGCACGGTGCCTGCTGTTCAAGACATGGCTGCCTTCCTGGTGGAAAACAACAAGCTTCTGCGGGAGACATTATCCCAGTCGCAGGAAAATAACAAGCGAGCCTTTGACAAGGGGAGGCGAGGGGAGCTGGACCTGCAGCCGGGTGACCAAGCTTGCTTAGCCACTAAGAACTTAAAACTGCCCTTCCCCTCAAAGAAACTGGGACCAAAGTTCATTGGCCCCTTCACTGTCAAGAGAAAAATCAACAGGGTGGCGTATGAGCTGAGTCTCCCTCCTTCTCTTCGGGTACACCCTGTGTTTCACGTATCCCTGTTGATACCAGTAACCAAAGACTACTTTACGGGGAGGAGATCGACCCCCTGAGCCAGTTACAGTGGATGGTGAGGAAGATTACGAGATCAAGGCAATCCTCGACTGCAGAGTGAGAGGGGGTGTGACACAGTTCTTGATCAAGTGGAAGGGGTAGGGACCTGAAGAGAACTCCTGGGAACCTGAGGAACACATCCATGCCAAGGAACGTGTCAGGACTTTCTGGAGGAATCACCCCAAACTAAAGGCCCGGCTGGGCATCCGGGGGCTGCTCCTTGGGGGGGCAAAGTTAGTAGAAATCCGGTGTTAAAAGGCACTTGTTGTAGCTTTTGTGCACATTCGCGCGCGCCTATGCGCGTTCGTGCACGCGCATACACCGAAAACAGCGCCACACGGCTCCATTTAAGCTGAGTGCACCCTGCAGCAAGTGCTGTCTGATCAGCAGCGTTTAGTGTGTGTTCTTGAGCAACCTGTATCTGATTATCTGTTCCTGTGACCCGGCTTGCCTGACCCTGCTGATTTCTACCTGCACCGTCCCCCGGCTTGTCTACGACCACTCTCCTGCCTGATCCTCTGGTACCTTTGCTGCCTGCCTGTTGAGGACCCTGCTTGGACCCGACCATCCACCTGCCTGCTCCTCCTGTACCGCACTGCCAGCCCGTTTCACGACCCAGCCTGTACGACCATGCTTCTAGTGCACGAGTGCACCAACGGACCTCCTACCAACACCAATGACCCAGTCCGACCCTCGTGCCATCCTGCACTCCCGCACCACCTGTCTGCTCTACCAGGGGTTCCAGAGTCAGGGTAGTAAGGGAGGTTGCCTATTGAACAAGCCAGACTCTTCCACCAGGTACATGACAGAAAGTGAGTCTAATGGGAGTGGTTTTATAATTATCGATCAGCTATGCACCTGCAGGGCTTTAACAAGGAAAGCTGCTGAGCCTGCATCCCTTTAGTCATGATTTCCTATTGGGAGTATCTCACCAAAAATTAAATTTTTTGTTGCAAGGGATGCCTGAAATCTGACTTGTATCCTAGTGCAAACTTCTGGGAAAATTGGTGAGCCAATCACACAAGCAGGAAATTATGTTTCTGGGGGGCATTCTGTACACATTCTGTGATTCATTCTGTCAAATTTACAGAGCTGCAGATTGAAAAGTAAAGGTCATTTTTAATAACATTCAATTATAATATGACTTGTGTGGCAAGTGGACGCTATATTATTTTTTCTTTATTTGCTATTTTTTTCCACACGAAAGTGGAGTTACACTTTAATATTGATAAAGGTTAAAGCGGAGTTCCACCGAAAAGTGGAACTTCCGCTTTAAGTCCTCCTCCCCAGCTCCAGATGCTGAAACTGAGCTTTTGGGGAGGAGGGGGGGTGGGGATACCCTATTTTTAGGGGTACTTCCGCCCCGGTCGCCTTAGGCGATCGGAAGTGGAAGGACTCCTTCCCACTCCCTCCCGAAGTCTTCTGGGACACAGGACAGGTCCTAGAAGACTTCGGGACCAATCACAATGTGCAGCGCCGCTCGCGCATGAGCAGTGTGCGCCCGCCCGTGAAGCCGCGGCCGGGTGCCCACAGTAGCAATGCCGGCGCCGCGGAGGGGAGGGGGAGAGGAGCGAGGCTCCGTGCGGCTCCATCGCTGGACCGGGAGACAGGTAAGTGTCGGTTTATTAAAGGTCAGCAGCTACACTTTTTGTAGCTGCTGACTTTTAATAAACCTAAGGAAAGGGTGGAACTCCGCTTTAAGTTATACACTTGGGGGCTAGAAACATGCACGCATCTTACATACTAGGAGGAGAACAGTTGGGAGAGTCAATGGCGGAGAAGGATCTGAGTGTTCTCATAGATCATAAGTTTAATAACGGCATGCAATTCCAAGCTGCAGTTTCCAAAGCGGGCAAAATCCTTTCTTGTATTAAGAGTGGTATGGGCTGCAGAGAGAGAGAGAGGATTTTACCCCTGTACAAATCATTAGTAAGAACTCATCTGGAATATGCAGTTCAGTTTTGGGCACCAGTTCATAAAAACAATATTGGGGAAGAAGGTGTAGAGAAGGGCAACCAAACTGATAAGAGGCGTGGAGGAGCTCAGCTATGAGGAACAATTAGCTGAACTGAATGTATTCTCTCTTAAGAAGAGGAGATTAAGGGGGGACATGATCAACATGTATAAATAAATACAGTAAATTTTCTATATAGTGAACTTGGTGTTGAGTTATTCGCTTTATGGTCATCACAGGGGACAAGGGGACACTCTTTATGTCTGGAGGAAAAGAGATTTTGTCTCCAAATATGGAAAGGCTTCTTCACAGTAAGAGCTGTGAAAATGTGGAATAGACCCCCTCAAGAAATGGTTCTGGCCAGCTCAGTAGATTGTTTTAAAAAAAAGGCCTGGATTGGTTTCTAGATACAGTACACATAATATAACTGGATACTAATTTTTATAGATAAAGTTGATCCAGGGAATTTTTCCCCCTGCTGGAGCAAATTGAATCAGGATTTATTGGTTTTTTTGCCGTCTTCTGGATCAACTGTGGGTATAGGATAGTATATATAGGGTTGTATAATTATTTTTGTTCCTTCTATTGGTTGAACTAGATGGACTTGTGTCTTTTTTCAACCAGACTATGTAACTGTGTAACCAATTTCTTCCACAGAGATGTGTCACACCACCCTGTAAGGCAAAGAAATCACAAAATAATATACAAACATAGTAACAAGAACTATGTGGCCTAAGATGCATGTCAATTAATTGGCTCATTACTTCTGAAATTGAGCCCCTGCCCAAAATAATGGGCCTCTCTGGTGGATTTGCTGCATCGTTAAGAATTTTTGGGAAGGTGCAAAACATTGGAACCCTCGGATGCCTGGTGCATATAAATTCCCAGACATTCCCTGAATGCTTCATCACATAGTGTATACAATTCTTGGTTGAACTTTACCACCATGGAAGCTGCAATCACTTAGCATTCTTTATTTTGTAAGATTGTCAAACAATTTTTGTATAAGAAGTGTTGTCCATCAGGACAACATTTCTTCCTTTATCGGAGGACTTGATGGTGATTTGGTCATTTTGCATTAAATTTCTAAGGGCAGGGGCTCAATTTGAGAAGTTATGAGCCAATTATTTGACATGCATCTTAGGCCACATGTAATCAGCTTGGCTTCGTATGTTAAGGCACCATACATTTTCTGCAGGTTATTGAGTCTGGAAATTCCAGACAATGTACTGTTGGTAACAATAGATGCAGAATATTTGCATAATAGTATCCCATATTGCAAGGGTATCTCAGCAGACATCTATTACTACAGCAGATCACAACCAACTGGAGGTATAACAAGTTTATCTTATAGATATTGGATTTCATCTTACATCATAATGTGTTTTTTCCAGGGCTCCCACTACCTCCAAGTATGGGGCATAGCGATAGGGACCTCTCAGACAAATACTTGTCAATGTATACTTGCCATATTATGACATGGCATAGATATATTGATGACATATTTTTCATTTGAGATGGGGCAGAAGGTCTTTTGATCGAATGTCTGGAGAGAATGAATCAGAATAGTTCTAACCTATTTTTTACTATGAATTATGATCTACAGGAGGTCAATTATTTTGATGTCTCTGTACATAAAAATATTGGGGTTCAATTTCTGACTAAATTTTAAAGGGAAGGAACTGCAGGTAATACTATTTTATATGCAGACATGCAATTCCTTAAAAAATCAATACCACATAGTCAGTTCTTACACTTAAAACGAAATTGCACCAATAACATAGATTTTCAAAATGAGGCAAACAAATTTACTGAAAAATTGCTCAAAAGAGGATACACTAAAACAACTTTAAGAAAAGCATTTAACAGAGCCAATAGTACAAAAAGAGAAGATTTGATTTTCAAGAAGAATAATGTGCAAAATGACAAAAGAAATGCAACTATGTTAATTCTAAAGTATTCAAATGAACATCAGGACATCCGTAAAATTTTTACGAGACGTTGTCCTATACTACCAAGCGATCCTCTCATAGGACAGTTAGTAACCCTTAACGCTTAACAAAATGAAGGTAGACATTACAGTTACAGTACAATTTGGTACAAGGGGAATCAGAGGGCCCTGCTCATCAGAGCTTTAGTCCACAGTGAGTACAAGGGCAACACAAGAAAGGACCCATGTAAACATTAGGGGCCTTTTCCTGTGGAAGTTGTGCACACTGTAAATTCATAAGGAGGAAAAAATAATTTATGTTACCAAATGGTGAAAAATTCAAACAGAGACACTTTACCAATTGCCACACTAGGGGAATCGTATATCTCATGCAATGTGAATGCGGTTCCTTCTATGTGGGGAAAACATGACAGGAGTTTTGGAAAAGTATTTAGAAACATGTACATAGCATGCAAATAGGCAATTTGTACTTACCACTAGAAAGGCATGTGGCAAAGATGCATAACTATAGGATGCCCAAAGTACATTCCACTAAGAGGGGCATCTGGAAAAAAGTAGCACAGTGGATTAAACACCTTAAAGCCACCACCTTTCCAGGCCTAAATGAGGCAGAAAGTTACAGACCATTTCTTGATGGGTTTAGCTCTGGGAAAACAGATTAAATGAGACACTGCGTAAAACAGGAAACAATAAAGGTTTAGTTTGGAATCTCTAATGGTGATGCTTGGGTCTGACACTCTATATTTTTCCTATTTTCTCTGATGAGGGGCTTTATGATTTAATCTATAAAAGTATGGGGTAATAGGAATGCTGCTGTTAGAATTACTTAGGTATTGTTATATTTATTTGGAGTTTTGCTTTTCTGTAAACCATTGCCTTCAAGTGTATTGTTTGGCTCCCCCTGTTTTCTTCCCTAGTGGGTGCCATATATCACTTGCCTGACACCGAAGACTTTGGGCCCAGCACCAGGTCTGCCAGTGGGTGGTGGTAGGCTCCATCCTGTAGCACATTTGGGGACCAGCCTAAGGCTGTGGAATGCCCCCTGGTTGGTCCTTGATGTGGTCTTGGGCGTATTCCTGGCCACCCTTGGTTTCCATTTGTCATCCATTTTGCGGGTGGCAATGTGGTGTGGAATGTGTGCTGGTGGCAAATAGGAAATGGCGTCTTCCACAATTCCGGAGAGCTCGCTGGGATGGGAAGTGACATTGCAATGTTGTGATGTGCATGCATGCCATTCTGGGATGCTGAGGACTGATGGAACGGTGCCATAATGTTCCTCTATGTGGGAGGCCCCTAAGTCTGTCCTGCATCTATATAAAGAGCTTAAAGTAGAACTATAGGCAAAACTTTTTTTAATTTTGGATAGAGTAAAGGAGGGTTATAACCCCTGTCTGATTTTTTTTTTTTTTTTTTTGCCATCTGTGTCCCATTACGAAGATTTCCCTTCACTTCCTATCCCTTATCCAAATAGGAAGTGAGAGGAAATCCCTGCAAATTAAGAGAATTCCTTTTGTTCCAAATGGAAGATTTCCTCTCTATTACATTTCTAGGGACAACCCAAAATGTTCTCATCCCTCTCCACTCTATCCAAAACTAAAACAAAACAATTTGCCTTTAGTTATAATTGAATGTAGGACCACTGGGTACAACCATTTATGGAACAAGTAGCTGACAGGAAGGAGCATGGATGGATCAAGGCAACAATGCTGTATTTTACATCTTTGGGACTAAAAGGGCATGTTTGAATGTACATGATATGGCTGGCATTTATGTTTGCTATATCTATTAACTGCATTAACTTTTAGCAAGAGTTTTTTTCTTTGAATAGTGAAATAATAATAATAGAATCTAAGGTATTATTTACAATGATCATATGGATGCATATCACTGGAGGATGTTTTCAGGAATGTAGGTTTATTACTTAGAGTTATATGACTCATTAAGTGAATCCCCTTTTCCCCTTGTTGTAGGCTTAAGGTTTTCAGTATAACATCTTCCAACCGTCCAGGCATATGCAGTCCTTGCAAGTGAGTGGTAAGCCAAACAGGAGGCAGGATGGGTTGCTAATGCACTGGAAGTATGGCAAGGGAAATTTTATGAACTATAGTTCTTGTTACTATGTTTTGTATATTATTATCGGATTTATTTTCCTTACAGGGTATTATGATACATCCCCAAGGAAGAAATTGGTTCTAAAAGTTTGAAACGTGTTTGATGTCCCACTCCATTTCTTGCAAGCTATAATGAAGAACTTTGAAGCCATGTGATATGCAATGGTTTTGGAAATATTACCCAGTAGATATGCAACACTTTTATGTTATTTCTTGCTTTGCTTAAACCATGAAAGTGTTTTTTTTTTTTTTGACAAGTATAAACAGAGTACAAACAATGTTACAGTATGAGGCTGGGTTCACACTGCTGCGAACTGTACTGCGAATAGATTGCGTTGCGATAGATTAAATTTGCAAGTCATCTCCAATAACATAGTGTTCTACCAGTGCAGTTCACACTGATGCGTTGCGAATCTAATCCGTGAAGAAAAAGGGTCCTGTGCGAGTTTGATCCGTGAGCGATGCTGTGCGTTGCGAATTCAGCTCCATAGACTACAATAGAACACGGATTGAAAATGCAATCTCCCATTCACATCACTGCGATAGCTTCACCCTCCAACTCCAGCTACAGCTTTGCAGTAGATTCGCACCAACACATGTAGAAATCGCACTTGTGTCTGAACTGAAAGAACTCGCATCGCAATCGTATTCAATTTGCAGAAAATTCGCACCGCAGCAGTGTGAACCTAGCCTAAATGTCTTATATTATCAGGTGCTTCAACTGGAAGCAATCCTTACATATTCAGCATTTTCTGCATATATATAACTCTCTTTTTTTTTTTGTTTAAACAAAACTGAACCCGTGAAAGGTAAAGTTATAGACACAAATATAGAACTTGATAAACACAAAAACAAGAAAATAAAAAAAAACAAAACCCAAAAGAAAAAGAAAAGGATTTTGGGAAAAATTCAATTCAATTAGAATAGAGTGTACTTCGATTTAGTTATCAGCTTTACGGTATGTCTAGGGCAGGGGTAGGCAACCTTTCAGAGGCTGAGATCTACCTGGGCAACATGTAGGAAATCAAAGATCCCCGGCAGGAGGGGGGGGTTGGGGCATCGGCGTCCCCTTTAATAAAAATAAATCACCCCCACCCCACCACAGTAGTATCCTCTGCCATCTCCTGATCCACAGCTGTGTCCTCTGCCTACTTTCACATCATTCCCTCCCTAGTATTATACTATGCCCTCCCCCTCTGTAGTGTACTCTGCCCCCTCCCCACACACACGCGGTAGTGTTTTCTGACCTCCTAACAGTAGTGTCCTGTGCCCCCCAAAGCAGTGTCCTCTGGTCCTTCCCCACATTGTAGGAAACTAAAGGATGTACAACGGGTCCATCTAGAGTCGGAGACTTTCCAACGGATGGGGACGGGATCTGTATGGCATTTCGACTATTGATTTAGCTTCATGTGAGATAAGATTAACTTAACTTAAAAAGGGTTTTAGGAAAAGAAAAAGAAAACCCAAAACAAAAAAAAATAAAAGAAC
>BLSH010029775.1:481358-491752 GCA_018402905.1 Glandirana rugosa
TGTAGGGAGGGGACTGTAAGACCGTGAAAGAGTGTGAATAGAGTGAAATTAGTTAGGGATAAGATTGGATGAGAGAGAGGGAAGTGAGTGTTGTATGGGACGTAACAAAGTAAGTGTAAAGAAAGTAAGTGTCGTAAGTTGTGAGTTACAGGGTTAACACGAGGGCAAGGCTACGGGCAAGAGCGGGACCGACCCGCGGATACTAACCCACGGGGACGGGGTAGACGGCGGTGTCGATGACCGTCACTACCGAGTGAGGTGAAATTGTTAGTTTATGTGGGATGGTGGAACTGGCAGCTCAGTAGAGCAGCCCCCACAAAACTGGTGGATAATACTCACACAGATGGCGTGCTGGTAGTACAAGGAGGTGGCAGGCCACCCGGAGCCATCACTGCCAGTAGCTGTGGCGGCAGATGGGGCAGGGGCACCCAATCATAGGCGCCCAGCCAGGGCGAGAACGGGCATCGGAACGGGAGCACAATTGGGACATTGAGTGTTGAATGCTGTGAATGAAAGAAATGTGAATGAAACAATGCAGGGTATGTTGTGAGTGAAGGGAGAGAGAGTAGGTTAGAATAGGGATTGATTAAAGTGAGATAAGTGTGAGAAAGTGCCAGAATGTCAGGGGAGGGATGTGCAAGATAAAAGCAAAATGGGGTGAAATGTGAGAATGTTCTAAGTGGTGAAAGGAATGGGAGATGCGGGAGAGGTGTGACAGTGGTGAAAATGGGTTACCTGGTCAGATACCAGTGAGAGGGTTTGTGCTCGAGGCTCCGGTGACCATCTCGCCCAAGGAGGGCGCCCATAAATAGGTGCCGCCACCACCACACGTCGCAAACGTCACACACGTGGGCGGAGAGAGGAGGAGACGTCCATGCACCAGATGGGCGCACAGTAAACGACGTCACCTCCATTTTGGACCACGAGTGGGGTAAACCCCACCGCTGTCACAGGGACGCCACACTTGCGGTGGGGTAGCGTGACATTGACCCGTAGTATTCCATGGGGTTAGACCCCTAGGTAAAAAAAATAAGATATGAAAAAGATATAGGACAGTAGAAACCGGTAGCACATAGGGTACCCAGACACAGTAGATGGTGGCTCTACGCATTTCATGGCTCTACTGAGCTGCCAGTTCCACCATCCCACATAAACTAACAATTTCACCTCATTATCTTTTAGCCCATGAACACGTATGCTCCTGACGAGTGGCCATTTTTGAGGCGATGAAACGCGTAGGGCCACCATCTACTGTGTCTGGGTACCCCATGTGCTACCGGTTTCTACTGTCCTATATCTTTTTCATATCTTATTTTTTTTACCTAGAGGTCTAACCCCATGGAACAACAAGCTATGGGTCATGCAGCATATATCTATTGTATGTGTTCAATAATTATTACACTGATGGATGGGGAACCACTACCATGAATTGTAAGATGTTTTTATTGTCAATTGCTATACTGCTTGGATCGCTATTGCGACTATGTCTTTGTAACTACTGAATTGATTGTATCAATAAATGCTTTTTACAAGAATTTAATCATGTCCATCAGTGTCATCTTAGCACCACCACATTCTTCATTTAACCACTTCCTGACCGCCGTATGCAGAATGGCGGCCGGGAAGTGGCTGAGTTATCCTGACTGGACGTCATATGGACGGGCGCGCATCGCGGCGATCGGTGGTGTGGGGGGTCAGTCTGACCCCCCGCAATGCCGATCTCGGTAAAGTGCTTCGATCCGAAGCACTTTACCATGTGACCAGCCGTGACCAATCACGGCTGGTCACAGTGTAATACAGGAAAGCCGTTTATCGGCTTTCCTGTACTCAGGTCTGCAGACCTAATGAGGGGAGAGCCGATCGGCTGCATCCCTGACAGGGAGGGTTTGTGCTGATGATTTATCAGCACAGCCCTCCCTCGGATCGCCACCCTAGACCACCAGGGAGCCTGCTCAGTGATGTGCCCACCCAGGACCACCAGGGAGCCGACCAGGGACTACCAGGGAGCCGATCTGGACCACCAGGGAGACCCCCCTAGACCACCAGGTAAGTGACTAAGTGCTCAGGTCCACCTTCACTCAGTGCCACCTTCAGATGCCACCCTAGACCACCAGGGAATGAGCCCCTATTAATGTATATGCCCACCAGTGCCCACCAGTGCCCCTATCAGTGCCCACCAGTGCCCCTATCAGTGTGTACCAGTGCCACACATCAGTGCCCACCATTGCCACCTACCAGTGCCCACCTATCAGTGCCCATCGGTGCCACCTATCAGTGCCCAGTGCCGCCTATGAGTGCCAATCAGTGCTGTCTATTAGTGCCCATCAGTGCCGCTTAGCAGTGTCCGTCATTGCTGCATATCAGTGCCCATCAGTGCTGTATATCAGTGCCACCTCTCAGTACCCGTCAATGCTGCTTATCAGTGCCGCCTAACAGTGCTCATCATCGCTGCATATAAGTGCCTCATCATCAGTGCCACCTCATCAGTGCCGCCTCATCAGTGCCAATCAGTACTGCCACATCAGTGCCCGTCAGTGTAGCCTCATCAGTGCCCACCAGTGATGGAGAAAATTTACTTATTTACAAAGTTTTGTGACAAAAATAGAGAATTTTTTTTTTTTTCGGTCTTTTTTTATTTGTAGCGCAAAAAATAAAAACCGCAGGGGTGATCAAATACCACCAAAAGAAAGCTCTATTTGTGGGAACAAAATGATAAAAACTTTGTTTTGGTACAGCATCGCACGATCGCGCAATTGTCATTCAAAGCGCAACAGCACTGAAAACTGAAAATTGGTCTGGTAGTAAAGGGTTCTAAGTGCATAGTATTGAAGTGGTTAAAGTCCCACTCCCTTGTCCCATTGCACAGAGTGCGATTGTTTTTAGTAAATGCTTTAGTCAGTAGTGGGGCAGGCTGGTCAGAAATTTTTTTTCATAGTATCTGGTTTTAAATCTGTTTGGGCTCCAGTACTTAGTGTTTTTTTTGAACCTCTGATATAGCTAGCAAGACCTCCTTTGACATGATAGGTTGGTCTTAACATGCTTTTATATTTGTCAGAATGGGTTGGAAAGGAGAGGTTGCCAAACAAGTCCTCTGCCTTTGCAAATGAGAAAAGGTCACCAACTGACTTCAATTGCAATAGGTGGGTGTAGCATACCTGCAACATTTTTAACTAAATTGCTTGTGAGGCCATGTTTTCCTATCTTAAATCTAATAGGTTTGTAGTCAGAATCCATTGTTTTAAGTAAACTAGGGGGTAGGGATGCTGGCTGATATCATTGAATTTCAATGAGTGGCTTGGGTTACTCTTTTGGCCTTTGGAGTAACAGGACACTTTCTTTCAGAACAATATTCCAACGGTAGAAAGGCTCATAATCACACTGCGTTAAAGTGGTTGTATACCTTAATTTGTGATTTTTACCTACAGGTAAGCCTATAATAAGGCTTACCTGTCGGTAAAATGAATATCTCCTAAACCTGCACAGTTTAGGAGATATTCGCCCTGCATGCAGCCACTGACTGCCGGATCTTGCCGGAGACCTTGCTGGAACCATGGGCTCCATCGCGGGAGTGACATCTCATGGCTCCAGCCACTCACAGCGCCAGAGCCGCGAACCCGGACGGATCCCCCGAAGAAAATGTCAGCTCCCTCTGCGGGGACCGAGCGGCCCTGTCGGATCTTTATTCCGAGGTAAGTATTTCATAATGAGCTAGTATGTGCATGGGCGTCCACAGGTAGGGGCAAGGGGGGGCAAGTGCCCCCCCGGAATCAGGAATCGGCGAGGTGTCTGCTTTTCCCCTGCTCGATCCAGCGGTGCAGTGACACAGGGGAGAGGTGAGCTGCAGGTTGTCAGTGTTTCCCCCGCTCTCCCCCCTTTCTTCTGTCAGAAGTGCAGGAGAAGAGAGAGCTGCTTGCACCAGTTTCCTGTCTGCACTTTTTCTCTACCCATTGGCCACAACGGAGGGGCTAAGACACAAGAGGAGCCACATGCAGCACTATGGACAAGTCTCCACCCCTCTTCAATCGGTTCCTCCCCGGGAGCCCGTAGTGTGTCCCCGCCGTGTCCAGACACCAAGTAAGTCCCACAGGAGGCCACATGCAGCGCTATAGACAAGATAGAAAGGCTTTGCCCCCTGTACTTAGCTCCTCCCCCAGGAGCCTGTAGTGGGCCTGATGTCTGGAGCTGTCCCCTGCCATGTCCCCTCTCTGGAGCCCAACACAAGTAAGTGTCCCCGGACATGGGGAGTCTGCCTCATTATGTGTGTTCTTGTGACTCATCCTACAACTTCCATCCCAATCCAAACACTTCCCTCTGTACACACAACAAACAGAACAGACAGGGGGGTAGGATATAGAGTCTGGAGAGGGTTGGTGTGACTGATCGATTGTTGTTATAGAGTCTGGTGGTTGTTCAGATTATAATTGGCTGGTGCATGGTCGGTGTGGTAAGTCTTTACACCAGGAATGCGGCAGGCTTCATTTTGTTTTTGCAAAGCAACACACATATATGTATGTAAACGCAATGCTCTTGATCACAGGTCATTGGAAAAAATTGTAAATAAAAGGTGAAAAAAGGAAATCACATCTGAATTCATGCAAACATGCAACAGGACACATTGCAAAACATTTTCATTGCTAAGCCCCTCCCCTGTAAACATTAAAACATTGTCAAAAAAGGGGGGGAGCATGGGTGACTTTAAAATGATGCCCCCCCTGAAAAAAGTTCTGCGGACGCCCATGAGTATGTAGTGCATACTAGCTCATTTTGCCTTTGCCTTACAATGTTTTTTTTTTTAAAGATGCAACCACTTTAACGTTTTTTTAAATAGTAATATAAATGCGTTTTTCTCCTTGTTTTACATTTCTATACAGACAGGGTTAATTATTGTAAACATTACTCCACAGCACCCTCCTAAAACCCAGGAAAACATTGAAGAATATTTTAACAAATAACTAGAAGGTGTTGGTATTCTGGTGGAGAGGATTCAGGGCCATGAACATACATTTCCTCATTTATTCTCAGGGTAGATGTGCTTGCAGGGACAAGAAAGAAAGATGTGCTTGAAGGGGCAGGAAAGGGGGAATTTGGGGAGAAATGCATAGAAGGAGAGATGTGGCTGCAACTTAGAACAGCTATTCGGATAACACAGAGTTTGGCAATGGGGTGGAGAAGTTTGGGTAGAATAGTGATGTTGTTCGGGTGGGACAGGAGATTGGAAATTTGGGAGAACGGGTGTGGAAGTTGGTTGTGGTGCTGGTGCGAATCTGAACTGAGCAGTGGGATGAGAGGTAGGTGGGTAACTTTGAGGTAGATGGGGGGGGGCATTGTTGATTGTGCTGGTGGGAATGTGAATGGAGCAGACCAGGGAATATATGAGGCAATGTATTTCATGACCCCTCATGGCGCTCATCTCCCCCTCGTGATGCGTTGGTGCCTCCTTGACTAGTCACTCAAGGCTCTTAAGGAACATTAGCTCCTCACTGTCATCAGGTTTTCATGAGACATCTGCCATGAGGTCCACCAGTCTTTCATATCACTGGGCCTGCCCTTTGCCTCTGGCTTGACAGGTGCTGTAGGAGGTGTGCAGTGTTCCTCTTATTGCACAGGTAGAATACATGAAGGAATGCTGGACAACGGTGTAAGTTCCTGCCTGGGCTCATCCTCCCCCGCCTCCTCCTCTGCTCTTCCGCATCTGCCGCTTCCCAGAAGCTTTGGGTACTGAAAAAGAAAGATGCTTTAGAGCATGTATTTTCTTTAAAGCATTCTGATTATGACTAACTACATAATTTCCAAGACAGGCAAGACAAAAAAAATCCAAGTCTTTTGCATAGACATATCTAACAGGAGCTGTTTCTGCCTGTCCACTTCTGAACTCCTGCAATTGCCTCCATTACTAGATAAATAAATCCTTCAGGTTCTTCCATTTGTGTTTAATAAATTCTGCTGAAAAAAAACATATAGTTAATAACATTTTTTTACTTAGATACCTAGCAACCAAATAATCCTTGCCTAGTCTGCACATTGCATTCATAGTTGGAAAATTTACAGCGAGCTACATTATCACAAACACTTGCATTACCATATGGGATGTGCTGCACAATGGGGTAATGGCAAAGTCAACAAAAGAGGAGTTGTCATTTATATATAGAATATCTTTTCTGGGGCACTGAAATTTACCCAATTGTGTTGGAGCAATTGATGGGAAACACTTAAGGATAATCAAGCCAATATTGAGTGGTAGCAAGCACTTTAACTATAAAAAATATATTTATTTTGTCCTATTGGCAGGCACCGGTGCAAAATATTATTTTCGCTATATTGGCATAGGGTCATATGGGAGCAGCCTTGACTCCAGTATAATTTGGTCATTCTACCTTTGGATAGTTGCTGCAGGAAAATGAACTTGACCTGCCTGAGAACTCTCCATTGCTGGGAACAAGAAGTCCTGCTTACCTTTTGTCTTTGTTGGCCTTTGCCCTGGGTGAGCACCTACTAAGGCCCTATTCTAGGCATGGGCTGAATGTGGAGAAGAGGGTTTTGGAGTGTGCTTTAGGCATCCTTTTAATGGTGGTAAGTGGCATTTTCTGCACACTGCAATCAACCTGAACATGCAGAACACATAACTCTCCCTCTGTAAGAATACACAGATCAGCCCTGCAGCCATTGGCTGAAAGAGCGGCTTTTATCCGACAGGGTGGTTGAACAGATGTTGATTGGTAGATCGACTTCTGTTCAACTGCAGTGGCCACACATACTGTATCTATGTCCACCTTAAGAGTCAAGATTTAGGGAGAAAGGAGAAGCAGATCACTTAGTTGAGAAAAGAGGGATGCTAAGATACTAAGGGGATCAGTAAAAATATGCGAGTGAAATGCAATAACAAGCAGCAAACAAATAATCCTAACATGCCCCACTGAACAGTTTAGAGTGCCTTATCCATTGTAACAAGAACTTATTCATAGACAAGCAAAGTGAAATCTGTGTCCTATGCATGCCTAGGGGAAGCAGGCCATTGAACAAACAGTTTCATAATCTATTACAACAGACAAAAGAAAAGGTAAAGAGAAACAATTTGCATAGAGTACACAAGATAATTAGTTGAGTGCAGGAATAACAGCCCTTGGTGTGAGGCATCAAGAGGAGGAGATGCTTGTTCCCTGCTAGTGTGTAGGCAGGTGCCATATGATCTCCCTGAGGAAGTCACAAGGAGTGACGAAACTAGTAGGAGGAACCTGAGAGCCTGACGGACGCGGAACAGGGAAAGGATAGACTGTGTTAAAGAACGGAGGTTGCTCTGACAGCTGGAGCTGCAGAACCGGCAGACAGGTCAATCTGTCGTCCTGGCACAAGTTTTATATGGAATAAACAACATGCTTGTTGAAGTATTTTAAATGTGAGTGCATATGTGTTCTAAGGTTTAATACATTTTTAAAAAAAGAATAAAGCACTATTGCATGGATTTGATTGCTTTACATGTTATTGGTCTGACTGGAGCCTGCAGGCAGCATCAATAAGGAAGGACAATCGCTGAGAAGAGAGTTCCAGAGAAATATTCATTAACAAAAGCACGAGTTTATAGAATATAAGGTGAGGGCACATCCGGGGGAGGGAGCACAGGAGCCCTAGTAGATGCATGGAGGTGGATGTTTGTGAAGAGATTTATTAATTTATTTTCACTATTATAAGTGGACTGGCGTGTCAATGGCATGTCAATTTTACTTTCAAGTCATTTATAAGGACACTATATGGACATATGTGATATATTCATTATCTAAAATATTTTGCACTTTATTTGTTTGCACTTTATTGCCATGTTCATATGGTCACTTGATTAATATATATATTTTTAGTCACTATTTTTTTATTACATTGTTGTCACACAATTCAAGGAAGTGTGGGGAGTGTAGGCGGCTACATTTCAGTTTGCATAGCAGCTCACAAGGTTTTTTTCACATTTTATAGGAAAGGGTTAAGGTTACCAACTCCCGGGTATTTATGGTTCTGCCCCTTTTTGGTAGCCCATAATTACAAGGGGAGGTAACCTTTGTTGGGCTTGGTCTTCCTCATGGGAATTGGTTGGAAGCCGTGCTGAAAGATGTAACTCAGCAAGAAACACGTGGTCTCCCTTATTGGGGTTCTCAGTCAGGGTGCCGGAACCGGAATTTGGACCTTACAGAGGAGACTATGCCATGCTTAGAGACATGAAATGGGCAGCCTAAGTTAGAATGAACTGGGACTGTGTTGACAATGAACTGTGAAAGACAGTGTTCTGCTAACTCTGTACTTAAAGTTCTTAAATGCCTGGTCTGAAGTTCCTACAAAAAGAGGTGCATGTAAGATGGTCATATCAAAATAACAGGGCTTACATCAGGGGAGGAGCACTTCTTGGGCCCCTTTCACACTGGGATATTTTTCAGGTGCTTTGGGGAAAAAAATAGCGCCCTAATAGCGCCTGAAAAACACTCCCCATCCAGTGTGAAAGCCTGAGTGTTTTTACACTGGGGCAGTGCGCTTGCATGATGTTACAAAAAGTCCTGCAAGCAGCATCTTTGGGACAGTGCGATGAGCGGTGTTTACACTGCTCCTCCACCGCCCCTGCCATTGAAATTAACGGCCAGCGCTTCCGAAGCGGCTGCACACCGCATCAGAAGCGCAGCGCGTCGGCAATTTTAACACCTTTTTTAAGCCCTTGTGGGGGGTTAAAAGCCCCGTGCTCCCGCCATAGCACCACTATAACAGCTGAAAATCGCTGCTGAAACTAGCGGCAATTTACCGCTACCATCCGCCCACCCCAGTGTGAAAGTAGCCTAAAGGTTTACAAGTGGAAAGTGAAAGAGCTGATCTCCTCTCTCCCCTCTCCCCTCCAGCACCTGCTTGACTGATGGTATGTTTTTTTCAGCCTTCCAAGTCAGGTCTATGTGGGATTATAGCAACATGTGATTGACACTTATACAATCCAGTCTGTTTACACAGGAGCCTTTTTATCCTTTTTAAGTTTGTTGTTGGACCAATAAACATTTTATGCTTGTATTAACTGTGGTTTTGGTCTTTCATCTATGTGGAACTACAACTACCAGCCACCAGATTTCACAACACTGGTTTGAGGCCGTACAGCAGGGATGGGCCGAACACCACCCTGTTTGGTTCACAGCAGAACTCCCGAACAGGGGAAATGATCTAACCCGAACAGCAAATCCCATTGAAGTCTACGGGAGCCTAACACGAAAAGTCAAAAGTGCCCATTTTGAAGGCTTATATGCAAGCAATTGGCCAATAAAGGGGTATGGGTGTCTGTGTTAAAGTTTTTTCAGGAGCAGTGATTTTAATAATGCTTAAATGCAACAATGAAAATGAAAAATTCCTTTAAATATTGTGTCTGGGGGGGCCCCTTTAATGTTCCTGTAAAATGGTGCATTTGCAGCATATAAAGAACATGCTACAGCAAAACTGACATTTCTAAAGAAAAAAATCCCATTTAGAATGACTCGCGGCTACAATTACCGGCACCGGGCTATTAAAACATAAAGAAAAAAATGGCGTGGAGTCCCCCCCCCCCAGTCCATACCAGGGACTGGTAGGGGTACAATGTACCCAATACCCATTAACATAGGGGGGACGGGATCTGGGGGACCCCTTGTTGAAGGGGGCTTCCAGATTCCAATAAGCCCACCACCCGCAGACCCCATCAACATGGGGACAAATGCACCACTTTAGAGGCACATTAAAGGAGCCCCCAGGCACGATATTCAAAGGAATTTTTCATTTTCATTGTTGCACTTTAAGCATCATTAAAATTACTGCTACTGAAAAAACAATATTTTTTTTTTTTTTTTTTTTTATTGATACATATCCCCCAGGGTAGTAACCAGACCCCATACCCCTTTTATGGCCAATTTTTATTGTTTTTACCAACACTTTTTTTTTTTTTCAGCTGTCAGCAGGTAAACCCATTAACAGCTGATGATTCATCGGTTGTTAAGGATGTGGCGGCCGGCTTCCCGGCCCCGTTCCTTAACCACTTCAGATCCGCGCTATAGCCAAAGTACGGCTCCAGCGCGGATCTGAAATGCCCGGAGGACGTCCATGGACGTCCTCCACTGCGCATGCTCCCGCGTCACCTCCTGCAGGTACCTGCAGGAGGCCCGTAAAGTCTAGGCGCGACCTCGGCATGAAACCGATATCGCGCCTAGACTTCACCAATTCCTTGCCCCGGCCCTTCGGCCGGCGGTGTAGGAATTGTTGGCTACTTAGTAGTCGACAATTACCCAAATGGACGACTGTCGACTTTTTTTTTTTTTCACAACCATTTTTGTTATTTTTAACCGGTATTTTCCCCATACCCCAGACCAATGATGGGACCCCCTATACATAGTTATTTTTTTTTTTTTTTTTTT
>BLSH010029775.1:500433-525359 GCA_018402905.1 Glandirana rugosa
TCGGAGGGGGAATATAGTCCCAAGGGAGGGCTCTCTGGGGACCCTGATGTAAGGGAGGGCTCTCTGGGGACCCTGATATAAGGGGGAGGCTCTCTCTCTAGAGACCCTGATGTAAGGAAGGGGGGCTCTCTGGGGACCCTGATGTAAGGGGGGGCTCTCTGGGGATGGAGGCTTTCTGTGGACCCTGATGTAAGAGGGGGCTCTCTGGAGACCCTGATGTAAGGGGGCTCTCTGGGGTCCCTGATGTAATGAGGGGGGCTTTCTGGGGACTTTGATGTAAGGGGGGATCCCTTACCAATATTTTATATATACAGTATCTCACAAAAGTGAGTACACCCTTCACATTTTTGTAAATATTTTATTATATCTTTTCATGTGACAACAGTGAAAAAATTACACTTTGCTACAATGTAAAATAGTGAGTGTACAGCTTGTATAACAGTGTAAATTTGCTGTCTCCTCAAAATAACTCAACGCATAGCCATTAATGTCTAAACCACTGGCAACAAAAGTGAGTACACCTCTAAGTGAAAATGTCCAAATTGGACCCAACGTGTCAATATTTTGTGTGGCCACCATTATTTTCCAGCACTGCCCTCTTGAGCATGGAGTTCACTAGAGCTTCACAGGTTGCCACTGGAGTCCTCTTCCACTGACGACATCACAGAGCTGGCGGATGTTAGAGACCTTGCACTTTTCCACCTTCTGTTTGAGGATGCCCCACAGATACTCAATAGGGTTTAGGTCTGAATACATGCTTGGCCAGTCCATCACCTTTACCCTCAGCTTCTTTAGCAAGGCAGTGGTCACCTTGGAGGTTAGTTTTGGGTCATTATCATGTTGGAATACTGCCCTGCGGCCCAGTCTCTGAAGGGAGGGGATCATGCTCTGCTTCAGTATGTCACAGTACATGTTGGCATTGATGGTTCTCTCAATGAACTGTAGCTCCCCAGTCCCGGCAGCAGTCGTGCAGCCCCAGACCATGACACTCCCACCACCATGCTTGGCTATAGGCAAGACACACTTGTCTTTTTACTCCTCACCTGGTTGCTGCCACACACGCTTGACACCATCTGAACCAAATAAGTTTATCTTGGTCTCATCAGACCAAAGGACATGGTCTCAGTAATCCGTGTCCTTAGTCTGCTTGTCTTCAGCAAACTGTTTGCACGCTTTCTTATGCATCATCTTTAGAAGAGGCTTCCTTCTGGGACAACCAGCATGCAAACCAATTTGATGCAGTGTACGGCGTATGGTCTGAGCACTGACAGGCTGACCCCCCACCCCTTCAACCTCTGCAGCAATGCGGGCAGCACTCATATGTCTATTTCCCAAAGAGAACCTCTGGATATGACGCTGAGCATGTGCACTCAACATCTTTGGTCGACCATGGCGAGGCCTGTTGTGAGTGGAACCTGTTCTGTTAAACCACTGTATGGTCTTGGCCACCATGCTGCAACTGAGTTTCAGGGTCTCGGAAATCTTCTTATAGCCTAGGCCTTCTTTATGTAAACCAACAATTCTTTTTTTCAGGCCCCCAGAGAGTTCTTTGCCATGAGGTGCCATGTTGAACTTCCAGTGACCAGTATGAGAGAGTGAGAGCGATAACACCAAATTTAACACACCTGCTCCCCATTCACATCTGAAACCTTGTACCACTATCAAGTCACATGACACTGGAGAGGGAAAATGGCTAATTGGGCCAAATTTGAACATTTTCACTTAAGGGTGTACTCACTTTTGTTGCCAGCGGTTTAGACATTAATGGTTGTGTGTTGAGTTATTTTGAGGGGACAGCTAATTTACACTGCTATACAAGCTATACACTCACTACTTTACATTATAGCAAAGAGTCATATACACACACACACACACACACACACTTATGTATATTATATACATGCATATGCCCACCCAAGCGTATGACTTACTTTATTTCTACTATTTGCTGCTATAGGCTCTAGCCCCAGATCTTTTGTAGACCTAGCAACACCCCTGGCCTTCACAAAAGTGGTATGCAGGGAATGTATAGATGTGAATATAGTCTTAGAAGCTGGGCTTTAACATTGTATGTCCATGAGAAGAAACCCAGACAGTTCTTAGCCTTTCTAGTGGTTTAGACTCTCACTGAACTTGTTCAGAAATTATTGCAGTCTGCCATGACATATAAGAAACATCCAAAAGGCAAGAACATTTTTTATATATTATTATTTTAGGTATGCTGTGTGAATGGAAACACATAACGAACATATAGTGGGATCAACAAAAAAGACAATTTGCCCAAGGGACCTTCAAGGGTGGTGCTCAGTAAAATAGTACAGCAAATGTATAAAAATACTAAATTTATTTAAATTTACATAAAAAAACGACAGGTACACATTCACAATCATTGTGTAAAAGTAAGGTCACCGGAGCAGAGGGTAGCTGGATGACCAGGAGGCGGGGCAGAAAGGGGGGCAGGACCCCCACTGCAGAACTCCTATGAAAAATGGGTTGGACAGTAAGACCTTAAATGAGATTAAATAAAAAAATAACGAATGAAAGGAAGTGGAAAAGTTGACATACCCAAAGGGATGTAGAAGAAAATGACCATGAGTGCTCCATATATATAACCATTCTCCTGATGAAGTGGGCGTTGTCCCACAAAATGCATAGAGATTACAGTGTCTGCAAATGAATTATGATTCATGTATTATGTTGGCATCCTGAATTAACATTGGTGAAACGGTGACCTTACTTTTACACAATGATTGTGAACATGTACCTGTTGTTTTTTATGTACATTTTGTATTTTTATACATTTGCTTTACTATTTTAGTGAGCACCACTCTTAAAAGTCCCTTGGGCAAATTGCCTTTATTGGTTGTTCTGAAATATTGGGAACTGAGTGCTGCCCTGGTCTAAGCACAGGGGGCCCTTTATTTGTTGTCTGAATATATAGTGGGATTTTCTCAAATTTGACTGCAAAAGTGGAAATACATTTTAAGGTGTCAATACTCCTTCTCAGCACTTTGGGAAGTTATTCTTCAAATATCCAGAGCTGGTCAAGACTGGGCGTGTCTTCTGATATAAGTCCTTGATTTGCTACTTCAATCATACTTTGGCTAGATTTCCATTATGTTGTCCAGCCCTGGTTTTGACTTGGCTTGGATTTCAGTTCCTTTTTGCTATATCCATGGCAGTGTCATATATTTATGCTAGCTACTGTATGTTTTCTGGAAGTTAAATAAAATTGTAGCCATAGGAGTGCGCACATAGGGTGGCAGGTGTGCCTTGGCACACCCTAATCACCCTGTACCGTGCAGATTCCCCCTGCTGCCTGGCTGCAGAGAAAGGGATGTCTCCTCATAAGTGAAACATCTGTTTAGACCCCTGATATTTCACCAAAGCAGGGCTCCTAAAAAAAGTTTGTAAAAAAAAATAATAAAATTATAAAATAAAATAGAAATAAACTACTGACACTGATCTGTGCCCTACTGGCACCGTCCTCTGCCCTTCTGGCATATATACACACACACACACTCATATTTGTTCTTTTGTGGTGCACACCCTAATGCAATAGGCCAAGCACACCTATGATTGTAGCTTAATAGTTCCCTCTGTAAAACCCAAAATGTTGTCATTTAAGGAATTAGTTGAAGTAAGTGATTCCATTGGTACTTATTAAAATACCTTTATACTGAATAGAACTTCTTCAGCTATTTTATTCACCTAATTACCATGCAAATGCTCCAGAGACTTATCATAGGACATTTTACTTCTAGGTATGTCTGGACAAGTATAGCATTGTGTTGAACTCATGGGTATTCACTGTGCTTTAGCCAGGCTATTTTCTATCAGAACAGTGATTAAATATTGAACAAGGAGAAACAGGGTCAAAGACTTACTATTTAGCATCTTTCAACACATCGTATTCATCGAACATCTATTAAATATCTTAATCAACTTGGCATTGAAAAAAGTATACTGTATACAATCTATATTTTAAGTAGAAGCACATTGCACTGTAGCTATAAGTAGTTAGCAAATAATAAAAAACAATGTTTTGAGATTTCTTGTTTAACAACTTGCAATTTAAATTAAAGTTTCAATTAAGGCAAATTGTTTTACAAACTATAGTAAGCTTAGGCTTGGATAGCAAGGGAAAAAATTACAAACTTTTTTTATGTTTTATTGCTGATTGTGTCTCTTTTGAGACTTCACCTAATTATAGCTTTTTTATTGTTATATTTTATATGTAAGTGTTTAGTATTCAGGTTGTTTGTTTTTACATTTACATGATTGACATATAGTAATGTTACATGACGCATTTAAAACTGACTTACAGACTTATTGACAATGAAGCCACATTAGCGTGAGCCTATGCCAGAGAAGGAAAATGAATAAGGACACCACTTCAGTGCACCTTCACCCTCCAATCCAAAATATGCTTACCAGATTGATTTGGCCACTAAATTATAAGAAGTCAAAATGCTCTTGTGTCACACAAAAACATGCTGTTCTGCAGATAGATGACATCTTTAAGAAATAGCTCTCATGAATCCAAGGCTACAAACTCGCCCATAATAATGGAGAGAAAGCCAGGAGACCACATAGTATAGATCCATAAAAGCCAATGCTTTAGTAAAACAAAATAATAATACTCATAAGCATTATCAGCATATGTGCATATGTATAAGAAATTTCGGGCCCGGGACCCATGAACATTTCGTCACAACTGACGTCAGCCTAATGAATCTGAAATTAATCTGAATATACATGTAGCCATGAAGTCCCTTTAGGAGTAGCTGATAGCTGTGGTCCACCTGCCCGCTGAACTCCACACACCCGGAGTCACTGAACAGACCGGTACTTTGTTTTATTGTTTTATTTAGGGGTTGAACTTGGATTGGGATTAGGGATAACTGTGGTATTCCCAGTACTTGAACATGGGACCTACTATATACATCTCCGGTATATACACTCCTTCTCCTCCAGCACACTACTTGCTGACCGTTACTCTTCTCCTTTCCTCTCTCCAGCACACTACTTATTGACCGTTACACTTGTTTCCCTGGCCCGAAAGGAAATTTATCAGACCTCCATGACACCTCCTCTTCACCACAGCTAGCACATGGTGAGGCCTGCTGCAGCCACTGTCAAGGCCTCAGAACCCCCCCTTTGTGGGTAAGAATATCAGGTTTCCTTCCCAGAAACCGTGGACGCATTGATGCTAGCTGGGCCTTGGATGAACTACTACACCCAGCCCATCCATCTTCCAGACCCATCCGGTCTATCCTGTGGTCTATTGGCTCTCCTTCCCCTTGGTTGGCTCCTTCTGACTTCTACAGACTGCTCTCTCTCCTCTTAGACTGTCTCAGCCTTCTCATCCAACTCCTAGGGGATTGCCACTCACTGACTATATGGTGGATTCTTTAAAGAGTCTCCTTCCATGTAGAACTCAGCTGCTCTCCTGCTTCTCCTGTGCCACTCCAGGGGCTCCCCTCCCGGACGAGGCCTGCTCTGCAGCACCAGTTACATCCTCATCTCTTCCACCCAACACTCTCCTGACACCTGCTGGCAGATTGCTGTATTTAAGGAGGCCTGCCCCCTGCCAATCCAGCCTGTGGATTGGTCAGGGCTCCTTGTCATACATCAGGAAGTGACGCCTCCTCCTCCATCCCCCTTTACAGAACTTTCCAAGCTCAAGAGGGAGAAATCTCCAAGGGGTGTCCATTCCCTCCATCTCCAGCCCCTCCCCTGAGCCACTCCCAGCCTAGATCAAAACATTCAGGCCTGCACTTACAGTCAGGCCTGACTAGATTTTCCCTCTCCTACCAAAAATCTACAAAAGTACAAGCACCTACACTATGGGGGGCGCTACATACAGTAAGAAAGTAATTCTGAAAACAAATCATTCTAACATAACGAATATTGTGAAATGAAAGTATTAACTTTACTAACAAATCTGAAACTGAACAAAATTTTCCGTCTTGCACATCTACAGGGTGGGCCATTTATATGGATACACCTTAATAAAATGGGAATGGTTGGTGATATTAACTTCCTGTTTGTGGCACATTAGTATATGTGAGGGGGGAAACTTTTCAAGATGGGTGGTGACCATGGTGGCCATTTTGAAGTCGGCCATTTTGAATCCAACTTTTGTTTTTTCAATAGGAAGAGGGTCATGTGACACATCAAACTTATTGGGAATTTCACAAGAAAAACAATGGTGTGCTTGGTTTTAACATAACTTTATTCTTTCATGAGTTATTTACAAGTTTCTGACCACTTACAAAATGTGTTCAATGTGCTGCCCATTGTGTTGGATTGTCAATACGACCCTCTTCTCCCACTCTTCACACACTGATAGCAACACCGCAGGAGAAATGCTAGCACAGGCTTCCAGTATCCATAGTTTCAGGTGCTGCACATCTCGTATCTTCACAGCATAGACAATTGCCTTCAGATGACCCCAAAGATAAAAGTCTAAGGGGGTCAGATCGGGAGACCTTGGGGGCCATTCAACTGGCCCACGACGACCAATCCACTTTCCAGGAAACTGTTCATCTAGGAATGCTCGGACCTGACACCCATAATGTGGTGGTGCACCATCTTGCTGGAACTATGATGTCAGTGATAGGGAATTGCTGGCCATCAAGTCGGCTTTAGAGGAATGGCGGTACCTCCTGGAAGGAGCAGCTCACCCGGTATTGGTTTTTACTGACCATAAAAACCATAAAAAACCATATGCTGTGAAGATACGAGATGTGCAGCACCTGAAACGTCCGTGATGACGCCCTATCACGAGGGTGAAACGTGTTGACGTCACTTCCGGTCGCCGCAGCCGTCTACGCCACTTCCGGTCTGAGTGGAGGGAGAGTGTGGAACGCACGCCGCTGTGGACATTCCATTGTTATCAGGCATTTTTAAATCTGCTATCTTGTAAGTAGCTTTCTGCTTGGCGCAATAAAGTGTTATTGGTTTACAGTCTACACATGAGGATGTTTCTGTTTTTTGAGTCATTCAGATGATATTCCTGTGTATGAAGGTTGAGTTCCATTTGAAGTGTCCGGCTTTCCTGCTGTTATACTCCAGTCCTTCCCCACTGACACAAGCTTGTTTGACCTCTGACTGAAAAGCAGTTGGTCAACAATTTCTGGTGAGTGGGGACACAAAGGGGGTTCGGCACAGTTTTTCCACGCCTCACTTGGAATGATATTTGAGCACTTTAGTGAGCACCTTCAAGCACAAGTCACTTTTGAAGATCATTGGTTGATTTATATGTTTATATTCAGCACCAGCACTTTTGATTATGGACTGATTTATACTGTATGTCACATTTTTTATTATATTCTTTGGATTGCTTATGAATGGATTGATCATGAATGGACACTTATTCAATTAATCTTATTTAATGCTTATTTATTTACATGTCATGCACTTTGAGGGGAGGCGCTATCTATGATTATTTATTTATCTTTGAAGCAGATGTATATCTGAGGGAAGCTGCCCCCTATTTCATGTAGGTGTGCTCGTAGGGGGTACACACACATATATATTTTTTGAGCACTTTTTTATTCACTACCAGAGGAGGCGCTGTTTGTTTGTTTGAATAACTGTTTAGTGTTTTGTGTAGGGGGTGTACAAATGGGGGATTTTTTGCTGATCCCGGAGTTCTGCTTTAAAGTGTTACTAAACCCAGGATCCTGCATTCACTATATCTGGTCTCCCACAGTACACAGAACATTTTTTATTTTAGTAAATATTAACTGCTAAATACCTTTTCCCATCAGCAGTATAGCAGTCTTGTGACTTATATCAGTGTCCAGCAGAGCACTGGTTAAAGCTTGTAGGAGGAATTTTCATTCTATTCTGATTGTCCTTTGAGGCTGCAGGACCCCTGACGCTCTGTCTGGACAGTGCTGATTGGCCCTGTGCTGATCACATGCACTCTCCTAAGAAAAAGAAAAAAACTCTCTAGCAATACACACCAAACTGAGCATGTGCAGCTTGCCCCCAAGGCTCTGCTCTATCAGCAGATAGATTTGGGACTGTGGAAGAAAGGGGGGACTGTGGAAGAAGGGGGGGACCAGAGAAGACAGGATCAAATAGCCTATTTACACAACCCCCTAGGTTCCACAGTGAGTATAACAAGCATGCTTTACTGCATATACAGACTGATTTTACTTTTTTACTTTTGTGGCTTTAGGAACACTTTAATTGTGGTGCTAGAACGCTTGCATATAAACATGCCCAGTGTTACATGAAAGCCTATACAACAGGTTGCTGAGATCTGAGGACTGCTAAAGTGGGGGATTTTTACTCACGCTTTAACCACTTGCCTCCCGGGAGGACGTCCATGGACATCCTCTGGATGCAATGGTTATACCAGGATGATGCCTGCACCTGCAGGCATCATCCTGGTATGAAAATTTTCAGCCAGCGATTCTCTTTCCAGCTGCATTGGAGGCCAGAGGAGAGATTTGGGGTCTAATAGACCCCAGATATCTGAATAAAGAGGACCTGCCATGGCTAGAGTTGCCACCTCATCCCTTTAAAACTGAACACATATTAATTACACAGGTTCTGTGGCTGATTAAGGTGGTAATTAAACTCACTTGGTGCCTTATCTGCATTAAGTTAGCCTCAGAACCTGTGGAATTCATATGTGTTTGGGTTTAAAGGGATGAGGTGGCAACCCTAGTCATGGCCCATGCTGTCAAAAGGGATGTTATTCATCCCTTGCGATAGCAAAAAAAGTTAATAAAAAAAAAAATGTAAAAAAGTGTACCGGCCTCTGCCCCCATTACCAGCTTCTGTCACCTTTCCTGGCCTGCTGCTGCCACCATTACCAGATTTCCACCATTGCCAGTTCCTGTCACCTATCAAGGCCTGCCAATTCCACCATTATCAGCTGCTGCCACCTCTCCTGAGCTTCCACTATTAGCAGCTTCTGCCGCCTCTCCTTGTTTGCAGCAGCCACCATTAGCTGCTCCTGCCACATCTCCTGGGCTGCTGCCACCATTACCAGTTCCCACCACTTCTGCAGGCCTGCATCTTGTATCAGATCCAGCCACCTTTCATGGAGTGCCACCATTACCAACACCTACTGCCATTAGCAGCTCCTACCAACTTCTTGGCATGGTGTTGCCAACATTACTGACTCCTGGCACATCTGACCATCCGCTGTCACCACTACTAGATTCTGACACATCTACCGAAACACCACACATACCAGCTCTTGCCCACCCTGCTGGTCTGTCAACATTACCAGCTACTGCCACCATTATCATCTCCTGTCACCTCTCCTAGCCTGCCACCATTGCTACTCCTGCCACATCTCATAGATTGCTGCCACCATTACCAGCTCCCACCACTTCTGCAGGCCTGTCTCCATTGCAAGATCCTTCCAACAGCTCCCCCCTCTTCTCTTGGCATGGTGCTGCCACCATTACCAGCTCCTGCCACATCTCCTGGCCTGCCACTACCACCATTACCGGATCCTGTCACCTTTACTGGACTACCAGCTCCCACCACTTCTGCAGGCCTGCCTTCATTATCAGATTCTGCCACCTCTACTGGACTGCCACCATTACTAACTCCTGCCACCATTAGCAGCTCCTGCCACCTCTCTTGGCATGGTGTTGCCACCAATATCAGCTTCTGCCGCCTCTCTTGGCTGGCATCCAATTACCAGCTCCTGCCACCTATGCAGGCCTGCCTTCATTATCAGATTCTGCCACCATTACCAACACCTGCCACCATTAGCAGCTCCTCCCTCCTCCCCTGTCCTGTTACTGTTATCAGCTTTTGCCATCTCCCTGGCCTGCCTCTGCTACCATTACCAGCTCCTGCAAACTCTACTGGCTTGCCACCATTACCAGCTACTGTGGCCCCTCCTGCCATATGCTAATGCTCTGGCACAGTAAAAATATAATTTTTCCATAGCTGGGACTTAAGTAAAACGTTTCTAATATTTGCTGCAAGGTAAATTATAGTCTCCTAGTTAAGGCCTATTCATGTGCTCCTGCACTCAGAAATACTTCTGATTATAGTCTTTCTGAAATAACACAATTGTATTTTTGTTTCATAATAAAAAAAATGCCAAGACACTTATATTCTGTGCAGAAACTGGACAAATATTTGTGGATATCGTCTCTAAAATAATACATTCTATTTTCCATTTCATAATAAAGACCGCCTCATCTTCCCTTCTTACATTGCGGCCTAATCAAGCTGCTTACATACCCTCCAGCGAATGTACAATATTTGTGGCTATTGCCTCTGAAATAACAGACTCTAATTTTTTTGAGCAGTCTGTTTTGACTTTTTATTAAACTTTTAAAACAATACAGTGTGAAACTGTGAAAAAAGAATAAACAAACTATGATATGAAACTGTTTTCTCACTGGCCAATTGGTACAAACTTGAGGCCTTTAGCTTTATTTTTATGAGTATTCTATCCTATAACTTTTCCATCCGTTGTGCCTAATCCTTCCACTGTTCACTTCAGGCTAAAATTCAGGCCAAATTTCGATCCATGTATTGCCGGCTTTAACAGAACTCCCCCCTTAACCATAGCTATATATACCATAGCTAACCAAAGCAGAGAAGAGCCACAGGGCAATATGCTGAGGGGGTCCTGTCATTCTGTATGGGGTCCCATGACTACTGCAGGCTGCCTGCTGCAACATCAGTCCCTACACTGTGCTGCTAAATTGTAGAAGCAGGAGAACGATGTGCCCAAAGACATTTTGTTGATGGCATCTACTGATAGCAAGCTCCCTGACAAAGGTGTGCTGACAGCAGTTGTGATATCAGTGTAGGCAGCTGGCAGTACAGTGTCACTGGCTCTCCAGAAATGAAACTGCTACACACACCCACTGAACCCTTCCCCACACCATGCCACAGTGCAGGTAGTGATATCACAGCAGGTGGGACAACAGCAAGCTCTACCACTGGTCCAGGCCGACCAGAAGCACTAATTACTGCAGGAGAGGGTAATGGATTAAATGGCATTCTCTGTGAAAAGTGGGATCAGCAGCCCTGGATCTAGAGGAAGAGCTCCTTGAGTCAGGAGTCTGCTGAGCAAAATATACCTCTGGAGGAATGCCAGTGGTAACATTGTAAAATAAACCTCTGGATGAAGCTAGTGGTAAGATTGTTAAATATACCTCTGCAGGAAGCTAGTGGTAACATTGTAAAATATACCTCTGGGGGAATCTAGTGGTAACATTGTAAAATATACCTCTGGAGGAAGCTAGTGGTAACATTGTAAAATATACCTCTGGAGGAAGCTAGTGGCAACATTGATAAGGTCCCATAATCACAAAACCTCCCTCCAACCCCATTTTCATTACAGTCCACCCCTCTCCTAGTCACAGTGACTCCCTGCCACCATAACCCCCCCCCCCCATACCAACTCACCTTCTCTACACAGTTTCATCATCTCCCATCCACCTCTCTCTGGTCACTGTGCCTCTCTACCAACTACTTTACAGATCACAGCACCTCTGAATGTAAACCTCTCCTCCTCCTTATGCTACCTCTAGTCCACCCATCTTTTACTTCTTCCAGAACTTCCCTCCAATCAATTTCCCCCACCCTGTTTCATTACACCGCCTTTGTTCTGTGGATCTCTCACCCTCCAGGTCACATCACCTAACTTGCACCTCATACACCCCCCCTTAACCACCCCAACACCCACTTGCCAAACCTTCCCCTATGGTGTGAGTGTGGTGGTGGTGCAGCTTGGTATCTTTGCCCTGGACACTGGATGGCCTTGTCCCAGCACTGGTGGCAGGCGACATTGATATGTAAATCGTGGGGCACATTCATAGGTATATCTTCACCACTGCTGAATGCTGCCGACATTGGGAATGTAAACATGCCCTGCCTGTCACTGGTGCCTGCCATCAGTCTGTACTGCAAAGGTGAGCAGATGGGGGAAGGGGCATGTCCAGAGGTAACAGAGAAAGGGTTACAGTTTGGAGTGTTAGCTCTCTATTTTTAGTGTACATAAAATCATCAAGTAATGGCAGGGTTTAATTTCTAAAATAATGATTGTGCTGAGGTTTGTATATGTCCCTGAGACTCTGACTTCCAGGATGGCACTTTCAATATATTTTATATACTGAGTACAAGAAGTACTTTGTTTTGTTTAACTATGCCCCTTTAAGCCTCTCCCACTCTTACCTCATTGTGGACCCACCCACAGTTTTCCATGGCATGCTACAAGAGTCACATTACTACTTTATTTAAGCTACCCAAAGGCACCCTCTCTCTCCCCCGTCTTTTACCCTCCTCTCTCTCACCCCCCTCTTTTTCAGCCCCCCTCTCTCATCCACCCTTACCCCATCTCTATTTAATTGAATTTGTTTTAATAATTTATTTATTTTAACAAAAATTGTTTGTGTTTTCATTTTATTTATTCCCTAAAAAAGGTCCACCAAAATCCTCAGCAACAGGCCCATGATGCTCTTAATCTGGCCCTGGTCATCTGGTCCTGGTGATTTATTTGGATTACAGTTTTTAAGTCCATTTCTGACAATGGCTTCTGTTAGCCACAAGGGTAATTTCTGTGACGTGTTGTTAACAATACAGTCAGAATAATGCATTTATTACAGATGCCTTCTCCTTGTCTGTTATAACTAAATTTCCTTGATCATCCCTTATGGGGCCAATATGCTCCCTTTCTTATAAAACATTGGGATTTTTTTACTCTTTTCCACTATGTACCTTTTGTGGTCTATTTTAGCTGCCCTGATTGTGTTCTTACACGGCTTATTGCATTCCTTGTAGTTCTGGAATGCTGACAATGACCATAATATTTTTTTTTGAAGGCCATTTTTGTCTCATTTATACGCATTTTTACATTATAGTTTAGCCACCCAGGTTTAACCTTAGCTCTTTTATATGTGTTGCCCATTGAAATGCACAGGCCAATACCTTTATTCAATATGTTCTTAAAGCACTCCTATTTTTCCTCAGTGTTCATTGTTCCTAAGACTTTATTCCATTTGATATCTTGTAGCGTAGATCGCAGTTTAGAGATTAAATTCAGTGTCCTTACAGTGTCCTTACACTGCCCTCGCGCTTTCTTATACTGAATGTAATTACCTTGTGATCGCTGTTTCCTAAGTTGCCCCGTATTTCTACATCTGCGATCAGGTTTGTGTTATTTGTAATCATTATATCTAGCAAAACCTTATCTCTTGTTGGTGCATCCAACAACTGACCCATGAAATTGTTCTGCAAGACACAGTGAGCCTTAGAAGAGTGCGCAGTTCCTACTGCCCAGTTGATATCGGGATAATTGAAATCCCCCATTATAATAACATTGCCCTGCCTTGCCACTATTCCTAACTGTGGCAAGAGGTCAGACTACTCCTCATCCTTCAAGTCAGGGGTCATGTAGCATACTCCCACTATTACTTTCCCATTTGTTGCCTCACTTTGGATCTCCAGGCACAAGGATTCTACCTCCTCCCTGGCTCCATTAGCACGTTCACTCAAAAATCATTCTTAACCACTTCAGCCCCAGAAAGATTTACCCCCTTCCTGACCAGAGCACTTTTTGTGATTCGGCACTGCGTCACTTTGACAATTGCGCGGTCATAAAATGCTGTACCCAGACAAAATTGACATCCTTTTTTTCCCCATAAATAGAGCTTTCTTTTGGTGGTATTTGATCACCTCTGTGGTTTTTATTTTTTGCGCTATAAACAAAGAAAGAGCGTCAATTTTGAAAGAAAACAATATGTTTTACTTTTTGCATAATACATATAAAAAAAAGATATAAAAAAAATGTATTCATCAGTTTAGGCCAATATGTATTCTGCTACATATTTTTCATTAAAAAATCGCAATAATCGTATATTGATTGGTTTGTGAAAAAGTTATAGCGTCTACAAATTATGAGAATTGATTTATGGCGTTTTTATTATTTTATTTTTTTTACTAGTAATGGCCGCGATCTGCGATTTTTTATCAGAACTGCGATATTGCGGCAGACATATCGGACACTGTTGACACTTTTTTGGGACCACTGACATTTATACAGCGATCAGAGCTAAAAATAGCCACTGATTACTGTATAAATGTCACTGGCAGGGAAGGGGTTAACACTAGGGGGCGATCAAAGGATTACATTTGTCCCCTGTCAGTGTGTTCTAACTGTGTGGGGGCTGGGATGACTGGGGGAGGAGAGAGAGCGCTGCTCCCATAAACTGGGAACATACAATCACTCTCCTCTCAGCTGTCAGACCCGGGATCAGCTTGTTTACATTCACGGATCCCCGTTCTGTCACTGCGGGGGGAACGATCGCGGGTGACATCGAGTCCGCCCCACACGCTGATTGGCTCCCACGCTAGCCCACAATACACGTTCCCGCCGTCAGGTGACGGTAATTCGCGCAGGAGAGCCATGTTGCCACCGTCAATCCCGGACGGGTGGCCGGCAACTAGTTAATATACAGACAAATCCCTCCCCCTTTTCTACCCTCCCTGTCCCTCCAATATAGGGAAAACCCCTAAATGGTTGCCAGCCAGTGAGCTGTCAAGCAAGTTTCTAATATTCCCACAAAGTCAAAATCCTCCTCGTATATTAGCAGCTCCAGTTCTTCCATTTTATTAGCGAGATTTCTAGCATTTGTGTACATGCCTCCTAATTTTGTCTGGCTGCATATTATTTCCTCTTTAGATGTTATGGGGCCGCTATTGGGTTTTGCCAGACTACTTACCTTCGGTTTAGGTATTCTAGCCACCCTACCCCTAATGGCCCCCATAGCACCCTCTGACCCTTGCTTATTGCTTGCTATCAATTCCTCGGATCCCCCACCACTTACTTTAACAGTCCTTTTAACATTTTGACCATCTTCTCTCCCAACAGAGCTGCACCTTATTTAGGTGCCAAAAGCCAACTGAAAAGTCAACCCAGTTCTCCAGGAACCCAAACCCCTCCTTCCTACACCAGTTCCTCAGCCACTTGTTAATTTCCCGAATCTCCTGCTGCTTCTCTGGTGTGATTCAAGGTAGAGGCAGTATTTCTGAGAAAACCACCTTGGAGGTCCTTTTCTTCACTATAGCTCCTAAGTCCCCAAAATCATTTTTAGGACCCTCCACCTTCCTCTTACTTTGTCATTGGTATCAATGTGTACCATGACAGCTGGGTCCTCTCTAGCCCTACCCAACAATCTGTCCATCAGATCTGCAATGCGCCAAACCTGAGTGCCCAGTAAACAGCATACTGTTTGGCGATTGCGGCCTTTGTGACAGATTGTCCTATCTGTCCCACCAGAATCGGTGGTAGGGGATGCAGGGATCTGTTCTATCAGTTAAGAGGGAGTACAAAGTGTCCTACGCTGAGGATGCACGGCAAATAAGCTCTTTTCTGTATTGCCTTATGATGGTTGGATCGATATTAGCGTAGGCATAGCTGAATAAGGGCAACCTAATGGAAAACGGCTAGCTGCTCTCTCACTAGGTGTTTTTTGATGACACGTTTTAAGATAAAACACCACATTAGAGCCATATCTGCTGGCTGCCCTCACACAAGGTGGCTTTGGTTTCACACTTGATCCTGACACATGCAAAGCTGCCCTTTTTGGGGCAGTCAGTCACTGCTTGTATGCAATAAAGCACCCTGTATTTTTTTCCCCACATTTGCCATACCTGCCACTTACGTGCAAACGAATGTCCCCGCTCCAGGCCGCGTCCATCTTCTGCCCCTCTTCCTTCCGGGGCCGCGACTCCGGCTCTGTGACTAGCCGGAGTCGCGTGACGTCACTCCCGCGCATGCGTGCGGGAGCCGCCAGTCACGGCACAGGGTCAGTGGAGAAATGGCACGGAGGCCGTTTCTTCACTGCGCATGTGCCGACATGATGTCGGCACATGCAAAACAATGCATATCTCCTGAACCGTGCAGGTTTGGGAGATATACAGTGCACGTACAGGTAAGCCTTATTCTAGGCTTACCTGTAGGTTAAAGTGGTTGTCACGGGTTAACAACCACTTTAAGTATATTTTTGTTTCATAATGTTTACAATTGCTTACAACACATATATATTTTCATGTCTTCACCTGTTTATTGGAACACAGGGTGGTATTGATTATTACATGAAAGTGGTGAAAATGTATGATACATAGCACTTGTAATTTGTAACACAATTCAGCACATAGTTGCTTATATTAGCTCAGCAAACTTTATTTATCAATGTAACCTGGGCACTACCCAAAATATATTTTTAAAAAAGGCCCAGGCCTAAGCATGATCTTCCCTTATGCAAAAATTAAAACACTGGGTTCCTTGCAAGATAAGGCCGCTTGTTAAAATACTGACCTTGCAGAGGTGATGATGGAGATGGGAAGTTATGTTGGTGTTATCTGCACACGGCTCTTTGATTTTTAAAAAATCTCAATTTGACCTCATCTGTGTCCCTGGGCTCTTTTATCAATGTGGTGAGATGATTAAGGGAAATGGTGGGCACTAACATTTCAAAGGAGTTGGAAGTCTCATTCAAGAAACCCAGTAAAAGAAAACAAAAAATAATAATTAACAAATACAGCAGAAATGTAAAGCAAATCAGTGAAGAGTTTTTTTTTATTGAAGACATAAAAAAAATGTGTATCCAGTATTGAGCTGAAAAAAAATATTTTGCAGAAAATAGCCATAAACACTGTACTCAATACATGCACAGTATTTAATTATTTTTACTGGGGTACATTTTCTGAGGAAGACACCAGGCAGTTTTAATCAAGAAAGAAAGAGGCTGTGCGGACATGGTAAAGGGGTCAGAGGCTGTGCAGACATGCTACAGGGGTCAGAGGCTGTGCGGACATGGTACAGGAGGTCAGAGGCTGTGCGGACATGGTACAGGGGTCAGAGGCTGTGTGGACATGGCACAGGGGTCAGAGGTTGTGTGGACATGGTACAGGGGCCAGAGGCTGTGCAGATATGGTACAAGGGTCAGAAGTATTGCGGACATGGTACAGGGGTCAGAGGCAGTGTGGACATGGTACAGGAGGTCAGAGGCAGTGTGGACATGGTACAGGAGGTCAGAGGCTGTGTGGAAATGGTACAGGGGTCAGAAGCTGTGCGGAAATGGTACAGGGGTCAGAGGCTTGCGGAAATGGTACAGGGGTCAGAGGATGTGCAGACAAGGTACAGGGGTCAGAAGCTGTGCAGACATGGTACAGAGGTAAAAGACTGTGTGGATATGGTAAAGGGGACAGAGGCTGTGTGGACATGGTACAGGGGTCAGAGGCTGCGCTGACAAGGTACAGGGGTCAGAAGCTGTGCGGACATGGTACAGGGGTCAGAGGCTGTGCAAACATGCTACAGGGGTCAGAGGCAGTGTGGATATGATACAGGGGTCAGAGGCTGTGCGGACATGGTACAGGGGTCAGAGGCTTTGCGGACATGGTACAGGGGTCAAAGGCTGTGCGGATATGGTACAGGGATCAGAGGCTGTGCGGATATGGTACAGGGGTCAAAGGCAGTGTGGACATGGTACAGGAGTTCAGAGGCTGTGTGGACATGGTACAGGGGTCAGAGGCTGTGCGGACATGGAACAGGGGTCAGAGGCTGTGCGGACACGGTACAGAGGTCGGAGGCAGTGTGGACATGGTACAGGAGGTCAGAGGCTGTGCGGACATGGTATAGGGGTTAAAGGGAATGTGGACATGGTACAGGAGGTCAGAGGCTTTGTGGACATGGTACAGGGACAGGGGTCAGAGGCTGTGTGGACATGGTACAGGAGGTCAGAGGCTGTGTGGAAATGGTACAAGAGGTCAGAGGTTGTGTGGACATGGTACAGGGGTCAAAGGCTGTGCGGATAAAGTACAGGGGTCAGAGGCTGCAGATATGGTACAGGGGTCTGAGGCTGTGCGGACATGGTACTGGGGTCAAAGGGAGTGTGGACATGGTATAGGAGGCCAGAGGCTATGTGGACATGGTACAGGGGTCTTAGGCTATGCGGACATGGTACAGGGGTCAGAGGCTTTGCAGACATGGTACAGGGGTCAGAGGCTGTGCGGACAAGGTACAGGGGTCAGAGGCTGTGTGGACATGGTACAGGAGGGGGTCTGTCTCTGTGGATGCCTCTGCTCTATCTACAGTATCTCACAAAAGTGAGTACACTCCTCACACTTTTGTAAATATTTTATTATATCTTTTCATGTGACAACAATGAAGAAATTACACTTTACTACTACTAAAGTAGTGAGTGTACAGCTTGTATAACAATGTAAATTTGATGTCCCTTCAAAATACCTCAACACAAGCCATTAATGTCTTATTTAGTTCAGATGGTGTCAAGCGTGTGTGGTGGCAACCAGGTGAGGAGTACAAAGACAAGTGTGTCTTGTCTACAGTCAAGCTTGTTGGTGGGAGTGTCATGGTCTGGGGCTGCATGAGTGCTGCTGGCACTGGGGAGCTACAGTTCATTGAGGGAACCATGAATGACAACATGTATTGTGACATACTGAAGCAGAGCATGATCCCCTCCCTTCAGAGACTGGACCGCAGGGCAGTATTCCAACATGATAATGAGCCCAAACACACCTCCAAGACAACCACTGCCTTGCAAAAGAAGCTGAGGGTAAAGGTGATGGACTGGCCAACCATGTCTCCAGACCTAAACTCTATTGAGCATCTGTGGGGCACCCTCAAATGGAAGGTGGAGGAGCGCAAGGTCTCTAACATCCACCAGCTCCATGATGTCGTCATGGAGGAATGGAAGAGGACTCCAGTGAAAACTGTGAAGCTCTGGTGAACTCCATGCCCAAGAGGGTTAAGGCAGTGCTGGAAAATTATTGTGGCCACACAAAATATTGACACTTTGGGCCCAATTTGGACACTTTCTCTTAGGGGTGTACTCACTTTTGTTGCCCGCGGTTTAGACATTAATGGCTGTGCGTTGAGTTATTTTGAGAGGACAGCAAATTTACACTGTTATACAAGCTGTACACTCAGTACTTTACATTGTAGCAAAGTGTAATTTCTTCAGTGTTGTCACATGAAAATATAGAATAAAATATTTACAAAAATGTGAGGGGTGTACTCACTTTTGTGAGATACTGTATGTTCCCAATCTATGTGGTGAGTCCATCCTCAAAAATGGACCTCCATGCTGAAACACAGAAAATGGGAACATAACACTAAGATATTGCCTGTCTAAGAAGCGGGTGTCCTGCAATAAAGGAGATATATAACTATACTGATGCCAGCTTTATGGCAGGTCTTCTCCAAACTCTCTCCGTGGATGGTCTCATCCTTAGTGCGGGAAATTGCGAACGCTCAAACGTCCACACTATACGGCGTCCCGGGAGGAATGGCGCCAATCATGGTCCCCGGGGTCTCTATATTGCGCACGTCACATCCGGCTGAAAGGTGAAACCAAAAGCTGGATGTGCGTTTGACTGCTTCCGGTTCCCAGGATGTAAACATCCGGGAAGATCGGAATGCATAGAAGAGACTAAAACCGCCGACACAGAAAGCTGCCCCAGAGGGGGCCCAGATGGGGAAGAATTCCCCATATGGGCATCCCATAGGGGAGGATGATTAGTGGGCCCCTCAACATATAGTGGGGGCCCTTCTGTGCCAGGTACAGCATGGGCTGTCGGTGCCCTGAGGGACCCCATAAGCAGCTAAAATTGCCATGGTCTTTACATGAGTTTCACAGATGTGACTCTATATGAAAAACATATGGGGGGAAAGGCAAGGAAAAGGAGGGGAGGTGAGAAAAAACAGGGCTCAGTATAAGGGAAAGCTGATCCGCACAATACACGTCTGACTGACCTAGATGGATGGTCACAGTCAGCGCTCCATTCCAGAATCCAGGCACAGGCAGAGATCGGTCTCCCTGGACCCCTGCTGTGGTGAGGCGCCGCCGAGAACGAGTGTCTGCCATTCAAAAATGGTGCCAGGCGGCACCATCACATCACTGCGCATGCACCCTCCTGACCGAGCGTGTACGAGTTCTCCCAAGCCTGGCAGGCTTTGGAACAGCACATGCGCAGTTGCGCTGTCAGCTCGCAGCCATCTTTTTTATAGGCACCGCTGCCCATAATGGGCATTTACGGGCTGCCCGTAAATTAAGGGGCGGTTGGAAACACTGACGATCATTTGTCCGATATTCTCATTGTGTGAGAGAGGCTAGGTTTACACTTGTGCAGGTGCGGAACGGTGGGTAAATCGCACCTGTTCATGCACCCACAACCTCCCGCAGCCAAACCATGCTGCTCCTTCGCAGACGCGCGGGGCTGCCATTCATTCAGCATGGCTCCCCCATGCATCTGAAACCTCAGTGTGTTTTTAGTTGTGGGAAATCATATGGTTCAAAAGTACCATGTGATTTCCCTCCGGCTGCGTTTTAACCAGTTCCCCACTGTGCTATAGCCAAAAGACAACAACAGCGCAGCTCTCCAGTTCTTGGAGGATGTCCATGGAGTACTTCCCGTGTGCCCCCTAGATTGTGCATTGGGTGCACTCTATGACTGCTGTGTACCTTGGACGCAGCTGATCACAGATCGGGGTAAAGGGCTGGTCACAGCGGCTCTTTACCATGTGATCAGCTGTGTTCAATCACAGTTGGTCACATGTAAGCAGACTTGATGGTTATCGGTGTTCCTTCTCACACACGCGTCTCTGTGTGAGGAAAGGAGAGCAGATAATTGGCAAGTCTGACAGGGCACAGTGAGTATGTTGCTTAAAATGATAATCAGTGCCCCGGTTACCAGTGCAGCCCCATCAGTGCAGCATATTAGTGCCACTTATCAGTGCCCATTGGCATAGCTCCCAACTGTCCCTGATTTTGACATTATTCCTGATTTGGAACAATGTCCCTCTGTCCCTCTTTAATCCTCATTTGCCCCTCATTTTGGTCTGATCTATATAATATTAATTCACCATTGTCACACAACTGGGTGGGCTCAGGGCGCAGTGCTCTGCACCCCGAGCCCACCCTTTTTTGAAGCCAATTAGAGCCTTGGGCTCTAATCATGTGCTCAAAAAAGAAAACCCAATTGGAATCCATGTATCAGGCACCCTGCATGTAGATTAGGGGCTAGACCCATGGATAAGGCAGGGCGGTGCCGCCACTGGCCAGTATGAAGGAATAGTAGTGACAAAAAAAGCACTTGTGAGTTTAAAATTGTTGCATTCTACTCATTAAGGTGAAAAACCTTCTGTGCTGCAGCTCCTGCCCAGCCCCCCCCCCCCTTTTCTTACCTGAGCCCGATCCGATCCAGCGATGTGCACGAACACAGAGGCTCCAGCCACTATTGCTTACCTCATTGGACAGACTAATAGCAGCGGGAGGCTGTCAATCAAAAGCTGTGACACGGGAGTGGGGGTGGGTGGGGCAGAGTCCCGCTGTCTGTGTCAATGGACGCAGCAGCGGGACTCAGTAGCGAGCACATACGGGTGCCCCCATGGACAGCGGCTTTCTGTGGGGGCAGTTGATGAAGAGGAGGAGCCAGGTAAATAAACGAGGGACCCCAGCAGAGGAGGATCGGGGCTTCTCTGTACAAACCTTTGCACAGAGCAATAAGTACTGTATAGACATGTTTGTTTTTGTTTTTATTTATTGACGTGTAATTTTTAATTTTAAAAGAATCAAAGGTTTATAATCACTTTAACCACTTGCTTACTGGGCACTTAAACTCCCCTCCTGCCCAGACCAATTTTCAGCTTTCAGCGCTGTCGTCTTTGAATGACAATTGCATGGTCATGCTACACTGTACCCATATGAATTTTTTTCCCACAAATAGAGCTTTCTTTTGGTGGTATTTAATCACTGCTGTGTTTTTAATTTTTTGCTAAAAAACAAAAAAAAGACCGAAAATTTTGAAAAAAAAAACTTTCATATGCAGCACCCCCATAGTGATAGGTTTTGTACCATGAGTTTTTGCTAGGAGAGGCAAAATTTAGTCAGGCCTGACTGTAAGTGCAGGCCTGAATGTTTTGATCTGAGCTGAGGAGTGGCTCTGGGAGTGGCTGGAGACAGAAGGAAAGAATACCACTTGGAATTTCCTCCCCCTTGAGCAGAGAAGGTTCTGGTAAGGGAGATGGATGAGGAGGTGTCACTTCCTGATGTATGACAAGGAGCCCTGACCAATCTACAGTCTGGATTGACAGGGGCAGGCCTTCTTAAATACAGCAATCTGCCAGCAGGGGGGAGGAGAAGTTGAGTGGAAGTGTGGAAGATATAGCAGAGGTGCTGTGGAGGCCTCTACCTGGGGGGGGGGGGGTGATCTTGAGGCTTGGAGACTTGGGTGCAGCCAGGAGTGGAGATGATTCCTGGAGCAGCACAAGGGAGTAGGAGAACAGCAGATGTGCTACTTTGAGCACTTTAAAGGATCCACTGGAGTCGGTGGGTGACAGACCCTGGGAGCTGGAAGGCCGGAACAGTCTGGGAGAGGAATAGTGGACAGTCTGTGGAAGCCTTGGGTGTAGGGTTGCCACATCATCCCTTTAATCCAGGACACATATTAATTATTCAGGTTCTGTGGCTGATTAAGATGGTAATTAAACTCACTTGGTGCCTTATCTGCATTAAATTAGCCTCAGAACCTGTGTAATTCATATGTGTCCTGGATTAAAGGGATGATGTTGCAACCCTACTTGGGAGCCATTCAGGGGAAGGAGTGTCACTGTGAGGAAAGCAGGTCGGTGGGACCTGGAAGAGGTGTGGCTGGGAGTTGTAGTCCATCAAAGGCCCAGCTAACACCAACATACTAAGCTACACTTTGTGGGGTCCAAGACCCTGGCCTGTAATGGGTGGTCCGGAGGCCTCACCATGTGCAAGATGCGGTGAAGAGAAAGGAGTTATGTGAGTCTGATAAATTTCCCTTCAGGTCAGGAACTAAGCGATGTGCTGGAGAGAAGTGAAGGAGCAATAGTCTGCAGAAGAGATGTACTGGAGGAAGTAGAGTGTATATACGGTTGTATATACTGTATAGGAGGTCCTGTAACCAATTCTTTGGGCATCCCACAGTCACCCTTTTTCCCCGTCCAAGTTAAATCCCCTAAATAAAACAGACAAAAACAAGAGCCGGCCTGCTCAGTGACTTTGGATGTGTGAGATATGGTGGGATTGAGTGCAGCTATAAGGTGAACCACAACTACCAGCCACTCCCAAGGGAGCACATGGCTACACATAGTTTTTTTATAAAATTTTGAAAACAGGTCATTTTTTCCTTCACTGATGTGCGCTGATGAGGCTGCACTGATGGGCACTGATAGGCTGCACTGATTGGCACTGATAGGCTGCACTGATGGGCACTGATAGGCTGCATTGATAAGGTGGCACTAATGGGCACTGATAGGTAGCACTGACAAGCACTAATGAGGTGGTACTGATGGTTGACACTTATGGTTGGCACTGATCAGTGCAACTGAAGGGCACTGATAAGCGGCACTGATAGGTGGCACTAATGGGTGGCACTGATGGGCATTGATTGGCAGTACTGGTGAGCAAAGGTAGGTGGCACTGGTGGGCAAAGGTAAGTGGCACTGTGGGTACTGGTAGGTGTCACCGTGGTCACTGGTATATGGCACTGGTGGGTACTGGCAGGTGGCACTGGTGGGTAGTGCTAGGTGGCACTGGCAGAGGGCATTGGTGGGCACAGATGAGCCATCCGCGGCTCTCTGTGCGAGGGAACTATGTCCCTCTGACAAAAGCCGGTGATCGGCTTCCTTAGTCCAATCTGTGATCAGCCAAGTCTCATGGACTCGGTGATCACAGAGCGCACTGCACGAGGCCCGCAGGGATGCGCTGACAGCGCATGCTCGGGAGGACGTACATGGACGCCCTCCCGGCAATTCAGGTCCGTGCTGTAGCCTTTCGGCTATAGCACAGATGCGAAGAGGTTAAAGCAGAACTGACATTAGTACACCCCGTGTTACGTACCTGACGGTGGAGTCTGTCTTGTGCAGGGAACAACCGCTCTTGCGCACCCGATTCAAGGACCCCTGGTAGTGTAGACAGAGGCCCGAGAGTGCGGGATGGCATGAGGGCTGGATGGTCACAGATGTTGTAGTGAGATACCAGCAGGTCGTGCAAACAGGAGAATGGTCGTACAAGCAGGGTTGGCAACGTGCAGGCAGAGAGGTACAAAAGGGTTAGGCAAGCGGATCGTCAAGTTCAGGCAAAGGTTCGTTAACGGGCGGGCAGCGGAGGTACAGAGGAGTAGACAAGCGGATGGTCGTGGATAGCCGGGGTCGATGCAGGTAGCGGACAACAGGTCAAAGCAAGCCGGGTCAACAGGAAACAGGTGAAAACACAGGAACAGGTAGGGAGCTGAGGCCCACAGGTCTGGAACGCTGTAGAACAAGCAGCAACTTGGTGCAGGATGTCCAGGGTTTAAATAGGCGCCGTTTGGCGCCGTTTCCGGCGCGTGCGCGTGCACAGGCGCGCGCGCACGCGGGTGCGCACGGGAGCGCGCGAACGCGCGCGGGGGTGCGCGCACCTCCGCGGAAATGGCCAGGAACACTGGCAAGTCCTTTTTACTAACATTGCCCCCCCCCCAAGGGGCAGCCTCCGGATGCCTATCGAGTGTCACCATCTTGGCGCTTTCGTTTGGGATAACTTTGGGTACCAGGCACTAAGGAAGGGGTCGACTTTTTGTCCTGGTGGTCCAGGGTAGGATCAATTGCCTCTCCTCCTCATGCTCCACCTTCGCTAAAATTTCTCAGCAGCCTCTCACCCACACTGGCTTATAGATTAGTTTACCTTCCCAAAGCCGGGCCTTCTCTTGAGCACCCTTGGGCTTCCCTTGTAAGTACGAGGGCCTGACTAAGTCCGGAAGTTTGCTTTCGCGGTTCTACCACTGTGAGCTATCCGTAGGCCTCCGACGGGGAACCCCCCCCCCGTTACAATCATTTTTCCTGAACGGTCACAAGGACCGGTAAAGGCGCCTCCACGCGCGTGGGGGCGCGC
>BLSH010029775.1:529160-546756 GCA_018402905.1 Glandirana rugosa
GACAGAGGCCCGAGAGTGCAGGATGGCACGAGGGCTGGATGGTCACAGATGTTGTAGTGAGATTCCAGCAGGTCGTGCAAACAGGAGAATGGTCGTACAAGCAGGGTTGGCAACGTGCAGGCAGAGAGGTACAAAAGGGTTAGGCAAGCGGATCGTCAAGTTCAGGCAAAGGTTCGTTAACGGGCGGGCAGTGGAGGTACAGAGGAGTAGACAAGCGGATGGTCGTGGATAGCCGGGGTCGATGCAGGTAGCGGACAACAGGTCAAAGCAAGCCGGGTCAACAGGAAACAGGTGAAAACACAGGAACAGGTAGGGAGCTGAGGCCCACAGGTCTGGAACGCTGTAGAACAAGCAGCAACTTGGTGCAGGATGTCCAGGGTTTAAATAGGCGCCGTGCGGCGCCGTTTCCGGCGCGTGCGCGCGCACAGGCGCGCGCGCACGCACGGGAGCGCGCAAACGCGCACCACCGCGGAAATGGCCAGGAACACAGGCAAGTCCTTTTTACTAACACCCCGACACTTAACAGTTACATTTATGAAATCAATTACATTTGTGAAATTACTTATGATTCAAGAGAAAATACGAATTGAATTTTCAGGAAGTGAGCTCCTCAGTTCGAAAAATGCATCATGTATTCTGCCAGGGAGGCTCTGTTAGAACAGTGATTGCATCATATCCTCTTCTCTCTCTTTACACAATCCTTAAACTACATTTCCCATCATGCATTGCATATTGCAGTGAATGTGGGAGGTACACTAGGCCTGTACATGTAAATGTGAACAAGCCCACTTCAACATAAATCACACCCCTCATTCTGCAGCCAGGTTCACTACTCAATGACACACACAACAGGGCAGGGTAAGTTACAGACTTATAAATGCAAAGTATGTGTTCTCTCACCTTCAGACACAACAGGAGATAAACATAGTGTCCTTACATGCTTTCTGTAATCATTACTGAACTGTACACACATCCCATAATGATATATTAGGCCCCTTTCACATTGGCGGATCGTTCGGGTCCGCCTGTCAGTTTTTCAGGCGGACCCGAACGGACGCTGCATTGCTGTCTATGGAGCGACGGATGTCAGCGGTGACATGTCCGCTGACAAACGATCCGCTCCAATCTGCCAAAAACAGACGGATGGAAACCCTATTTTCCATCCGTCTGGCGGATTGGATCAGATGAACACGGACAGACGGTCCGTGTTCATCCGATCCCCCATAGAGGAGAATGGAGCTGTGACAGGACAGTCTCTGAACAGAGTGTTATCCGCCAGCTCAGCGGGGATCAACGGATGGTTCCCCGCTGAGCAGCGGAGCCCGTCAAAATGGGCTCCGCTAGCGTGAAAGAGCCCTTATACACACTGTACTCTGCTGTAGTTGAGATCTTTCTAACAGCAATCAGTGCTTGTATGGTGTATGAGAACATCCCTAGCCGCACCACAGAAAGAGCCGGGTCATGATGTTTTACATCAGCATGAGGCACTAGTAAATGTCCACATGAGAAAAAAAACAAAAAGCGCAGTGCTAACTTACTAATCAATAACACAATAATGGTGGAATCCTCTCATGGAAATCTCAATAATCTTCAATATTACCACAATACTGGTCTCTGTGATATGTAACATCACATATAATACACATAACACTGAAAGTAAGACATAAAAATGACTGTAAACTTTGCAGGGATGGTGGAAACCCCTCCTACAGATATATGGCAGTGTATGGTGTCAGTAAAGCAGTGGACGGTGTCCACTGCTTATCAGTAGAGCTCATCAGTGTAGCCTCATTAGTGCCCATATGTGTAGCCTCATCAGTGCCCATCAGTGCAACATATCAGTGCCCATAAGTGCAGCCTTAGTGCCCATTAGTGCAGTTTATCAGTGAAACCTCATCAGTGCTGCCTCAGTGCTGTTTATCCGTGCCCATAGGTGCATTCTCATCTATGCCCACCAGTGCAGCTTATCAGTGCGGTCTCAACAGTGCCGCTTATCAGTGCCCATCAGTGCGGTTTCACCAGTGCCGTTTATCAGTGCCCATCAGTGCGGTCTCACCAGTGCCCACCAGTGCAGAGTGGGCATCAATGACAGGGCAGGGGCGGTGCTGGCAGGGAGGAGGAGGAGGGAGGAGGAAACCACCTCTTTGGGCGGCACAGACAGGGGGCTGTGAGACCCCCTCCGCCCACTCCAGCCGAGCAGGCGGAAATGGAATTCTCGGCTCTCAGCTTGGAGAACTACAAGTGGGCAGTTACAAGACCGCTGGCTGGGAGTACAGGAGAAAAATCAGCCAGCGGTCTTACAAACAGGAAATCACAGGGCAATAATGTTTTTTCAGCAAGTTCAGCAGGCTATTGCAGAGGAACTACAGAGCTCAGCAAAAGATGGATGGAATAGTTGGTGAAGGTAGGAGATCAGCAACAAGGACATGGAAAAAAAGTATTTTCCCAGAGTTCTGCTTTAACTAATCATTTTTTTTGTATAATTCTCTTTTAAGGGGGCGTTGCAGGGAGTGTGTCCTATGCCTACACACTTTTGCTAATAGGTGTCCATCACTCCCATCTCAAAAAGTCGGGAGGTATGCATTGGTTCCGCCTATCAGTGCTGCCTCATCAGTGCAGCCTTGTCAGTGCCTCCTCATCATTGCAGCTTATCAGTGCCCATCAGTGCAGCCTCATCAGTTTCCATCAGTGCAGTCTCATCAGCGCACATCAATGAAGAACAAAAATTACTTGTTTGCAAAATTTTATAACAGACACTAAGAAAACCATTTTTTGGGGTTTTTTTTTACTTTTTTTGTTTGTTTAGCAAAAAAAAAATAAATGAATAAAAAAAAGTGGTGATTAAATACCATCAAAAGAAAGCTCTGTCTTGGGTACAGTGTGGCATGACCATGCAATTGTCATTGAGGTCTCATTCACATTGGATCGATTTTCCATGCAATTTGACCTGTCAATGGCAATGGCACCATTACAATTGGTGCGACACTGACTTTGCAAAAGTAGTTCCCGTGCTATTTTTGCCGATTTCGGGTGCGCCTTGAATAGGCATCAGTGCATGAAGTGGCACAGATGTCAGCCAAGTAGCACCTGAAATCGTGCTGACCTGCTACTTTGAAATTGTGCTTCTTTAAGGCCCGGCTCACACTGGTGCAATGCGAGAACCCTGCGACTTCACTGCACCCGACTTGCACGGCAGTTCACACTGCCATATGCGAACTGAGGGGAATGTCAATACAATATTAATGACACCCTCATTTCAGCTCACATATCGCACTGCAAACTGACAGTTCGGACATGAATCGGATTGCATAGGTGTAAAAACCCACGCGATCTGATTCTGTGTAGACGCAAAAAAGGTCCCGTGTGAGTTTGGTCCGAATGTAATGCGATTTCAGCCATACTATCTGTATGACTGAAATCGCACCGCACAGACATCACATGTCATGTGAACAGCAATGCGCTGCGAATCACATGCGATGTCTGTCATCGCACTAGCGTGAACCGGCACTCAGTAAACTAGCACGATTTCAAAGTAGCATCAATGTGAACCAGGGCTCAGCCTAGGTTCACATTGGTACGATTTGCCATACGCATGCCACATCGGCGGCTATTGACAGAAATAGCACCATCTGAATTGGTGCGATGCCGACTTTGCAGCACCGCACCGATTCCCAAAAGTAGTTTCTGTACTACTTTTGGCGACTTCGGGGGCGATTTCAATAGACATCTGTGCAGGAACCTGCACAGATGTCTCTGAAATCGCCCCCGAAGTCGGACTGACATGCAGGTATGAAATTGTGTGAGTTCAGCTGAACTCGCACAATTTCAATCCTGCAGCAGTGTGAACCATGCGACGGGGTGAAAGGGGGCAAGAAGGGGGTGAAAGTGCCCAGTATTGAAGTTATTATTGAAAAAAGGTGCAGGGTCCTTTTTACTGCAGGAAACACAGGCACAGCAGCCCATTCAAACGAATGGGCTATTGTGCCCAAGCAAACGCAGCTCACAGAGCAGTATAGATGTGAACCTAGCCTAAAAATGAAAAACGATTGCAGCCAGCACATCTGAGAACTGGTAAGCTGCAATACAATAAATAATTGCTTTTGGGTTTAATACCGCTTTAACCATTTGCCGACCAGCCGCCGTGGTTTGATGGCGGCAGGTCCTGCGCAAATCGCTGTAGCTGTATGGCGAGCGTAGGAGCGAGTGGTGTGAGTGCGTGCACTCATGCTCACTGGCTAGCGGGGGAGCCAATCAGCAGGTGGGGTGGACTCCATGCCCGCAGGCCACCTGAGATCGCTCCCGAGACAGCCAGAACGGGGATCTGCGAGTGTAAACAAAGCAGATTCCCGTTCTGGCAGGGGAGTTGAGAGAGATTGTTTGTTCCCCAGTCAGCCCAGCCCCCATACAGTTAGAAACACTTCCCAGGGAACACAGTTAACCCCTTGTTTGCCCCCTAGTGTTAACTCCTTCCCTGCCAGTGATACTTACATAGTAATCCGTGGCTATTTTTAGCTCCGATCGCTGTATAAATGTTATTTGTCCCAAAAAAGTGTCAAAAGTGTCCGATCTGTCTACTACAATGTTGCAGTCCTGATAAAAATCGCAGATCACCATTACTGTAAAAAAAAAATAATAATAAAAATGCAATAATTTCCATAGTTTGTTGATGCTATAACTTCAATATCAAATCAATATATGCTAATTGGGATTTTTTTAACAAAAATATGTAGAATATATATCGGCCTAAACTGATGAATAAATTTGTTTTTTTATATATTTTTTTTTGGATATGTATTATAGCAGAAAGTAAGAAATGTTGTTTTTTTTTCCAAAATTGTCACTATTTTTTTGTTTATAGCGCAAAAAAATAAAAACCGTACAGGTGATCAAATACCAATAAAAGAAAGCTCTATTTGTGGGGGAAAAAAGGACGTCAATTTTGTTTGGGTACGACGTCGCACGACCGCGCAATTGTCAGTTAAAGTGACGCAGTGCCGGCGAATCGCAAAAAATGCTCTGGTCAGAAAGGGGGTAAATCTTTTGGTGGGTTGGTGACATTACCCAGCAGAAATGATGCTATTAGCGAGTAAAGTGGCCCAGGATGCCAGGAGTTGCCTGTAGTGTGGGTTGAGTTGTTCTCAGCTTCTTTTCTGAACTACGGAGGAGGTGTGGTATTGGCACGGGGGAAGTGGCAGAGCAGAGGGAAAGTAAAGACAGCAGGATTAAAAATAAAAGGAAGATAGAATTGGGAGGAGGAGGAGGAGTTGGCAGAGAGGATTGAACGGGAGGGGAAGAGGCCATGATCCGGATAATGATCTCATGGCCCGGCTGCCAACGAGAGTAGCAGCCCCTGTGAGTGACGGCGTGTCTGCAGCACTGACAGCCACACACGGGCAGGGGAAAGAGAGGTGGTGCTGACCAGTGAGAAGAAGAGCGGCGGCTGGAGCAGCATCACATCGCAGCATCCGATCATCACTCCTCCTCATCCTCCTGTCAGGGTGACAGAGCCCAGGAGTCAGGGTGACAGAGCCCAGGAGCCAGGGTGACAGAGCCCAGGAGTCAGGGTGACAGAGCCCAGGAGCCAGGGTGACAGAGCCCAGGAGCCAGGGTGACAGAGCCCAGGAGTCAGGGTGACAGAGCCCAGGAGGCAGGGTGACAGAGCCCAGGAGTCAGGGTGACAGAGCCCAGGAGCCAGGGTGACAGAGCCCAGGAGTCAGGGACACATCCAGGCGAAGGACACAGGAGAGCGGCTGCTGCAGGCTGTGCTGGTAAGGAGAAGGATGCTGCGTGCCCAGGGGCATGACTTGCATCACCTTTTGTTGCATTGTCCCTTACCTATCAGCCTCCCTCCCTCCATTCTGCTTCTTTATGTCTTTGCAACATCCTCCTCTATTTCTCCGCACCCTTCCATTGACTAGCATGTCGCTGTTATCTTTCTCCATTAGGTGTTGGGAGCTGCAAGATGCATTGCTTTGAACTTAACTCATTTATCCCTAGCTCAGACTGGTTGGCTTTACATGCATTTGGGAGGGGGTGTGGGTGGGTGGCAGAAGGGAGAGATGTATAGTGTGTTGTTGTGAACTTTGCTTATTGCAGCAGCTGTGCCATTTGTTGTATGTTGTATGATTATCCGAGGGGGAGGGGGGGCATGGACAGACTGTGCGAGGCAGCGCTACCCAGGCAGCAGATTGTCTCCTGCACTCCCGAGGTTAATGCCATCTGAAGAACAAGCTACGCATTTTTGCTGGCAATGAAGTTTACAGGGAGGGGACAGTGAACTTGGCAGATTGTTTCAGCTCATTATTCTCCCATTTCATCCTAGCAATAGCTAGTGAAGGTATGGTTGCTTTGTGATGAGCGGCAGGAGTTACATGCATGATGGATGTCACGTTTAGCTGTGTGCTTAGATCCTTTCCTGTATTCTACACATCATGTAATGGCACATCAGTGTTGGATAGTTCCTTGCATTCTACAATGGGAATAGGAGTGCTGTATTCTAAAATCTACAATGGGCACATGAGCATTGGATAGTTCCCTGTATTCTACAATGGGCACATCCCTATTGGATAGTGCCCCAAATTCTGCAATGGTCATATAAGCATTGAATAGTTCCTTGTAAGCTACAATGGGTGCATGAGGATTAGATAGTTCCTTGTAGTCTACAATGGACACATGAGCATTAAATAGTGCTCTGTATTCTGAAATGTGCAGATGAGTGTTGGATAGTTCCCTGTATTCTACAATGGGCACATCAGTATTGAATAGTGCCCCAAATTCTGCAATGGTCATGTAACCATTGAGTCGTTCCTTGCATGCTACAATGGACACATGAGGATTAGATAGTTCCTTGTATTCTATGATGGGCACACGAGCATTAAATAGTGCTCTGTATTCTACAACGGGCACATGAGCATTAAATAGTGCTCTGTATTCTGCAATGTACAGATGAGTATTTGATAGTTCCCTGTATTCTACAGTGAGCACAAGAGTTTTGGATATTTCCCTGTTTTCTACAATGGGCACATAAGTGTTGGATATTTCCCTGTATTCTACAATGGTCACAGGAGTTTTGAATAGTTCCCTGTATTCTACATTGGTCACATGTGTGTTGGATAGTTCCCTGTGTTCTACAATGGGCGCATGAGTGTTGTATAGAATCCTCAGATCTGGGGACACCTGTTGAGAGATAGTTCCCTGAATTCTACAATGGGCGCATGTGTGTTGGATAGTTCCCTGAATTCTACAATGGGCGCATGTGTGTTGGATAGTTCCCTGAATTCTACAATGGGCGCATGTGTGTTGGATAGTTCCCTGAATTCTACAATGGGCGCATGTGTGTTGGATAGTTCCCTGGATTGTACAATGGGCACATGTGTGTTGGATAGTTCCCTGTATTCTACAATAGGCACATAAGTGTTGGATAGTTCCCTGAATTCTACAATGGGCGCATGAGTGTTGGATAGTTCCCTGTATTCTACAATGGGCATATAAGTGTTGGATAGTTCCCTGTATTCTACAATGGGCACATAAGTGTTGGATAGTTCCCTGTATTCTACAATGGGCACATAAGTGTTGGTGTTGGATAGTTCCCTGTATTCTACAATGGGCACATAAGTGTTGGATAGTTCCCTGTATTCTACAATGGGCACATAAGTGTTGGATAGTTCCCTGTATTCTACAATGGGCGCATGAGTGTTGGATAGTTCCTTGTATTCTACAATGGGCACATAGGTGTTGGATAGTTGCTTGTATTCTACAATGGGCACATAAGTGTTGGATAGTTCCTTGTATTCTACAATGGGCATATAAGTGTTGGATAGTTCACTGTATTCTACAATGGGCACATGTGTGTTGGATAGTTCCCTGTGTTCTACAATGGGCACATGAGTGTTGGATAGTTCCCTGTATTCTACAATGGGCACATGTGTGTTGGATAGTTCCCTGTATTCTACAATGGTCACATAAGTGTTGGATAGTTCCCTGTATTCTACAATGGGCACATGTGTGTTGGATAGTTCCCTGTATTCTACAATGGGCACATAAGTGTTGGATAGTTTCATGTATTCTACAATGGGCACATGTGTGTTGGATAGTTCCCTGTATTCTACAATGGACACATGAGTGTTGGATAGTTCTCTGTATTCTACAATGGGCACATGAGTGTTGGATAGAATCCTCAGATCTGGGGACACCCGTTGAGAGATAGTTCCCTGTATTCTACAATGGTCATATGAGTGTTGGATAGTTCCCTTTTATTCTACAATGGGCACATAAGCAATGAATAGTTCCCTGTATTCCACAATGGGCAGATGAGCATTGAATAATTACCTGTATTCTACAATGGGCACATGAGCATTAGATAGTTCCCAGTATTCTGCAATAGGCACATGAGTATTGGACAGTTGTTCCCTGTGTTCTACAATGGGCACATGAGCATTGAATAATTCCCAGTATTCTGCAATGGGCACATGAATATTGGATAGTGCCCTGAATTCTGCAAGGGTCACATGAGCAATAAATATTACCCTGTATTCTACAATGTAGAAATGAGTATTGGATAGTTCCCTGTATCATACAATGGGTGCATGCTGTAAGTTTTGAATAATCCCTTGTATTCTACTATGAACTAATGAGTATATTGGATAATTCCTTGTATTCTAAAATGGGCAGATGAGCATTGAATAGATCACTGCATTTTACAATGGACAAATGAGTTTTGGATAGTTCCCTGTACTCCACAATGGGTAGATAAGCATTGGATAGTTAGTTCCCTGTCTTTTACAGTGGTCACATAAGCATTGGATGGTTGCCTCTATTGTACAATTGGAAAGTATTGGGTTAAATATGGGCTGCCTATTACATTATGTGAAAACCATAAGCTGTGCATAAATATAGGAAGTGCTGTATATGAATAACCAGATTGGATTCATGTCATAGAAAGTATAGAAATACATTTGTGAAAAAAATCAAGTGTGATTCTTATTATACAATATTATACCACAAAGTTTTTAAGTAGCTTTGGTAACTATGGAACTACAGAATTAAGTTGACAAATATATATTTTTGGTAAAGTAAACAAACAAGTTTCAGCAAAAAAAAAAAAGTGGATCGCCTTCATCCTATTTTTGCTACAGTTTGCTGAATTAAAGTAGAATTCCTGGCAAAACCTTACTACTCTTTACTACCCTTTCACATGGACAGATAGAATTCAGATTTTAGCTGCGGATAGATGAAGTTATCTACCGCAGCTATACTCTGACAATGCTCTCCTATGGCCCCATTCACACTCTGCATTTAGCAAAGATTTCATAACAGACGATTATGTGCGATTAGAAAAAATGGATTTGAATGTGTCCAGAAACGATGTAGTGCAGCTATCTGCACATAACTGCAGGTAAAAGCAGTGCACTGTGTCACCAGCAGATAGCAGCGGCAACAAGCAAAGGAAATCAACAGGAAGCACATCAGAAATGTCAAGAATGTTCAACTGCAGCTAAGCGCAGCTGCATGTAAACGCACGTAAACGCAGCTAAATGCAATGTACAACTGCAAGTAATCGTTGTGCCTGGAGTCTTGCAATTTCAAAATAACAAAACATGCTTTAAACAATGGCAGAACAGCCGCCCGTGTGAAAGGGACCTAAATGCTCCCTCACCCCTCCTATTCTGACTAACCTTGTAGGAAAGATGTATATACTGTACTTACCTATTTTCAGCCTGCTTCAGTTCAGTCATGTGATTACCTGTGTAAGCTAGCACCAGCTGCAGGGGAGAGGGGAGAGTTATTGGCAATGGCTTTTAATGCCTGGGAGCTGTGACGTCACCCACAGGCTGCTATGGCCCATCTGTTGTTGGCGCTCCCTCTTCTCCCTTGCAGTGCCGCTGGCTGAGAGAGGGGAGCCGGATCATGTGATCGGACCAGGGCAGTAAGTATAGAGATTCTTTTTATACTGGTTAGATAGAATAGGTGTAAGGAGAGCAGAGGGAGCATTTTTAGGGGTAGTTAGGTTTTGCTAGGAATTCTACGTTTGGGGCTCGTACACACAGCTGCAAAAAAGCAGTGTTTTTATCAGTACTTTTTTATGGATCTGAACACAGCTTTTTGGTTTCTTTGGACCCATGCACTAAATTTAATGAAAGTAGCAAATTATGCATCTAAATTTTACTTTACGTGTTTTTATGTAGGATTTTTCTGCCAGCAATATCTTGCGTAGGTGATCAGTAATTTAATTATGGCCTTATGCATATAGCTTATATTCTTTTTTTTTCATTTTTGGTTATTCTGTAAAGTAGAGATAGAAAGTGATAATCCGTAGTTCAGTGCTCAAAGCAAAAATATAAGTGCATGTGTTGTGTGTGAAGGTTGTTAATGAACATTTGACATTACACGGTTTCTAATGGATGGATTAGAACATGCTGCTTCCTAATGGCTGGAGATAGAGAACACACTGACTTTCTTGATTCACTCATGAATAGCTTGGGTTCAGCATTGGCACTGACACACTAGGAGTTTCTTTGCAGTTGATTGTGACATTTGCCCATTTCTATGTCATGTCTTCCTCTAACGGAGAAATTGCTCTTTATTATCTTTACCTCATTTTTGTAATGCTGCCTCTCAAAAATGTATAGTATATAATTGAACCTTGTTGAAACATGGTGAGGACAGTAATCTGGTTTTAAAGTAAAGTTTTTTTTCTTTCAAAAAGCATTTTTTTAAATAATTGTCTTTTATTTCAATGCACAGGATACTATCTGTTAGACCAAGTTGTGATGTTTTCATGTAGAAGTTTTAGGATAAGACATTTAGGACTAAAGCAAGTCATACATTATACAATTTTCTATGGTTGAAGGCACTGGTGGCCCGTACATGCATGGTGTCAGATGCATAGATTCCAATGGGGGGGGGGGGGGTGTTTTTTTTTGAAGCACGTGATTAGAGCCAGAGGCTCTAATAGGCTTCAAAAAAGGATGGGCTTGGGGTGCAGAGCCCACCCAGTTGTGTGACAATAGCAAATGAATGTTCACTATTGTCACACTGATTCTCCTCCCAGCCAATCAGGAAGCAGGTTGTGAGATCCATTTCCTGATTGGCCGAAAGGAGAAGCAATCTTATTGGCCAAGGGGGAGGAGGGAGGAGATGCACGGCTGCAGGAGAAGCCGTGGAAGACCAACCGACCCACCAGCCGCCACTGTGACTCCAGGGATAGCTCATCGGCAGTGGCTCAGCCATCCAGCACCCCCCGGCTCGGACAGGGGAGGGAGGAGGAGGGGAGATTTTATCGAATTATCGAGCACCAGCCATCACTGGTTGAAGGAAAGAATATTGCTAGATTCCCCCATCAACAGGGTCAGTGTTGATGGGGGAATCCCTCCTGCTGCTCTATTGTATTCTGACAGCAGGAGGTTTCCTAGCCATCCAAATACAGTGACCACTTCTGGCAGCTATAGACGCCGGCAGTGATCGTGCGAAAAAAAAAACAACAGACGGACTCTACTGAAGTCAATCAATTTAGCGACTTTAGTACAACCAGCCTGGCCATAGACGGATTGAAATTCAGCTGGTTCAATATTGATACATCTATGTCTGGCCTAACATTTTTGTTGCACTCAAATTCAGTTGAATGAATGAATAGATTTATAGAACAAGATGAATAGATTGATAAGACTTCTGAGAGATTCTTCCTTCACCTGAAATGCACTTTCATTGTTCGATTCATTATATTTTGGGCAGTTCCTTACGGTAATCCCTAGAGGCAATGTGCATTGCCAGATACTCTCTTGTGTATTATCAGCCAACAAAGAATCCGACGAAAAACCTCTAACCTGAGGATGTCAAGTCTCTAAAGTACTCTATTTTAGTTACTGATACTTTGTGAATAGTGAGTTTGTTACACAAATTATGCAAAACACAGTTTTGTGCTCAGATATCAGTTGATCTAAGAGTGCATGGGCATTTTACATGCACCCTTGCTCTTTGCTCTATGTCAGGGGTCTCCAGGCTTTCTAAACAAAGGGCCAGTTACTTTCCTTCAGCCTTTAGGGTGGCCAGACTATGGCTAGTATGAATAGAAAATGCCTTAGCATCAGTGGAAGTAAACAGTGACTCCTTGACTCCTCCTAATGTCCTAACCTTGGTGTCAGTGGGAGAAATACTGCCCTATCCTTGATGTCAGTGGGAGGAATAGTGCCCCATCTTAGTATAAATTGTAGGAATAGTGCCCCATCTTTGGTGTCAGTGGGAGGAATAGTGCCCCATCTTGGTATAAATTGTAGGAATCAGGGGCATAACTAGAGCCTTCAGGGCCCCGGTGCAAGAAACCATTTCCATCTGACCCCCATGCTTCCAGTTTTGGGAGGGTGTCAATGGATATCCTTCCACAACTCTGCCTCCCGTATGCCCCCTAGGATGTGCATCCAGTGCACCCATGGCGGCCCTTTGCCATGTGATTAACTGATCACGTGACGTAACGAGGCTTGCTGGTTATCGGCAGCCCTTTCCTGCCAGGCTGTTTCTGTGTAAGGAAAGGAGAGGCGTTAACTGCCAATAATGTCAGTAAATGGTCTACACTAATAATCAGTGCTGCTTATTAATGCCACCTATTAGTGTCCATCATCAATGCTGCCTATCTTTGCCGCGGATCAGTGCTGCATTTCAGTGCCACCTCTCAGTGCCCATTAATGCTGCCTATTTGTGCCGCCTATCAGTGCTCATCAATACTGCCTATCAGTGCCACCTATCAGTGCCCATCAATGCTGCCTATCAGCGTCCATCAGTGCCGCCTATCAGTGCTCAATGCCTATCAGTGTCACCTATCCTTCCTGTATGAGGAATACGCTCTCCGCTCAGAGCCATGGGACTAGCAACCCCGCTGGGCCCCCCGACAGCGGCGGAATGCCAGGGCCCGGTCGCAAATGTGTGACTGCTGCGACTCTGGTAATTCCACCACTAGGAATAGTGCCACATCTTTGGTGTCAGTGGGAGGAATAGTGCCCCATCTTGGTATAAATAGTAGGAATAGTGCCCCATCATTGGCTTTAGTGCCCCATCATTGGTTTCATTGGCAAAGGGCCACAGTTTGGAGACCACTGTTCTATATCAGTAATGGTATGTACAACATTGATAAGCTGAGCAGAAGGAAATAGGCCTTTATTTGACCCTAAGCACAATGCCAAGGAGATGCTAAATGGTGTGTCTGTAAATACAACCACAAATTTACATTAAAGTAGTATTAAACCATTGTTAAAAAAACTATTTGAATGGATGTAATACTTTCAATAACTGCATTCATTTTCAAATGCTCACTTTATAAATTTTTAAGCTACCTTAATGAAATGTCCACCGCTCTCTCTTCTATTGCAGCGCTTCCCCCTTACTTCCATTAGTGGGCTTGCACACATGATCTCTTCTCTATTCCCGACAGCTGGACTACATGTCCCATGATGCATTGCACACGCTATGCTAAAATGCATTTGTAATGAGGACCACTGTGCTAATGCGCATGAGAGAAGAAATCACAGGCTAAACTGGCCATCAAAGGCAAGTGGTCAGGAGGTAGGCATTTCACATATTTCATTCATCTAATAGGCATGACAGCACACAGTGTATAGTCCTGGGCTTGAGCCTGCACACTGTGGTGGCATCATAACCCAGCTAATCATCGAGCCACCGCAGAAACAGAAGTCGAACAGGTACCCGTCCCCACTTCCGGGAGACCTGGCCGCGGTGAGTTCCCAAAAATTTGGCACCCCTCCTTATTCCCCCACTGTAACATATAGAGTGTAGGGGTCAGGAATGCGTAATGCACATAGTGTAGGGGTCAGGAGTGGTTATTGTACAGGGTTCAAGAGTGCATAAAGCATAGTGTGCAGGAGTGTGTATCACACAGAATGCAGGGGTCAGTAGTGCATAATGCAGAGAATACAGGGATAAGGACTGGGTATCGCAGAGAGTGTAGGGGTCAGGAGTTTGTAATGCATAGAGTGCAGGGGTTTGATATAACATATAGAGTGTAGGGTACAGGAATGTGTAATGCACAGGAGTGGTTTTCATACAGGGGTCAAGAGTATGTAAAGCATAGGGTGCAAGCATACATATTACACAGAGTGTAGGGGTCATTAATGCATAATGCACATAATACAGGGGCTAGGAGTGGGGTTCGTAGAAAGTTTAGGAATCAGGAATGTGTAATGCATAGAATGCAAGGTTTGGTTAAAATGTACTGAGTGCTGAGGTCAGGAGTGCATAATACACATGGTGCAGGGGTCAGGAGTGGTTATCACACAGCGGTCAAAAGTGCATAACCCATAGAGTTCGGGGGTCAGGAGTACGTAGAGAATTAAAAAGTATGTAACACAGAGGGCAGTGTACAGAGTACAACCAAAAATGACTCCCTCTTCCCAGTAAGAGCTTCTTTTTGCTTTGCATATGAATGAGCTATGAAACTCATGCATACTCATTTCTATTTTCCAGTTCATTCCTATGCAGACCATATGTATAAACATATGCAAATTAAATTCCAATTTGTATATAGATGAGCTGTGGGAACAATTTACAGGGGCAGAGTATTTGAGGGACATGCTTCTTATACACAGGACAGAAGTAGAGTGAAAATGCAGGACAGTCCCACACGATCCGGGACTGTTAGGTCTGCCTAATGTACAGAAATTTCTACCAATATATATTCACTGTATATATTGATTCTTGATATATGCCAGCTTAAATTTTAGGTTTAGCATGAATTTAACTTACTACTGCACGAAAGCAGAAACTGTGTTGTCATACATCATCATCTAAATTTGAGTGTGGTCTGAAGTGAATAAGACTAAGCAGAACAGAATTAACTAATGTAAGATATTTAGGGTTATCAGTAGATTTGTGCAATGCTGAAAAATTTGTACATTTTAGTTTCATTCGTTTTTTTTTTTTTCTGTTTTTCACGTCATTAGTTATGACCGTGATTTGAAAATTCGTAATTCGAAAATTCTAAATAATAACTAACTATTAAATTATAGGTATTGAAATTTCCTTTCAAATTTGGCTGTTAGAGAATGTAATAATGAAATAACGAATGCCGCATCTAAACAAATGGAACAAATTAATAATAAATAATAATTAAAAGATGTTATTATTATTGCTATTTATTATTATTAATTTGTTACGTTACATTCATTTAGATATAGCATTTGTTATTTCGGATAATTCATAACGTCGAATGAATTTATATTTGTTACGTTCACTAACAGCCAAATTTGAAAGGAAATTCCAATACCTATAATTTAATAGTTAGTAATAGTTAAGTTATTATAGTTAGTTATTATTTCAGATTTTCGAATTTTCGGGTTTTTGGATTTCCAAATTTTTCAATTTAGGAATTTAGGAATTTATGAATATTCGACAATTTGAATTTACAAATATATTCGGAAAAATTTGGTAAACGGATTTTTGTTAACCGCTTGCCGACAGAATGGCTCTATTGCGCAAATCGCCGTCATATCACTGTGTTCGGGGAGGGCCAGGGAGCGGGTGCGGCGGAGTCGTTCTCCGCCGGCCACCCGCGATGCCCCTCCCAGAGTGAAAGAACGTTCTGTGAGGGGGGAAGGGCTGTGATCACAGCCTTCCACTACATGGAGGCTGTGACCACTTCCCTTCCCCAGCTAGGGCAGCCCCCCCACAGTTAGAACACGCCCAGGGAACACAGTTAACCCTTAGAGCGCCCCCTGCAGGTTAACCCCTTCACTGCCAATGGCATTTACACAGTAATCAGTGCATTTTTATAGCACTGATTGATGTATAAATGCCAATGGTCCCAAAAAAGTGTCAAAATGTTCCGACATGTCCGCTGCAATATCGCAGTACCACTAAAAATCGCAGATCGCCGCCATTACTAGTAAAAAATTTAAAAAAAATAAAAACCCCAGAAATTAATTCTCATCATCCGTAAACAACCACTTTTGCGCAAACCAATCAATAAACGCCGATTGCGATTTTTTTTATCACAAATATGAGGAAGAATATAAATTGGCCAAAACTGATGAAAAAAAATGTTTTTTTACATTTTTTTTTGGATTTGGATTTTAGCAAAAAGTAAGAAATTTGGGTTTTTTTGCAAAATTGTCGCTCTTCTTTTGTTTATAGCGGCGATCAGAAATGACGCAGCGGTGATCAAATACCACCAAAAGAAAGCTGTTTGTGGGAAAAAAAGGACACAAATTTAGTTTGGGTACAAGGTCGCACGACCGCGCAATTTTCAGTTAAAGTGACGCAGTGCCGAATCACAAAAAGGGCTCCGGTCCTAAAGCTGGAAATCCTTCCGGGGCGGAAGTGGTTAATTTGGATGCTTCAGAATTAACTAATTTGTCAAAATTTGTTAAAAGACGAATTCGGAATGAAACGAAGTGCTTTGAGTTATTAAAGGCCACCTTTACACACTCTTTCAGCTCAGTTCTGTGGTTGCTAGAAAGTTGAATTGCACACTGTTTTACATCTCTTGGGGACACAGCATTGACATATTCCCAGTTCCACCCATCTGCTGTGGCTATTACTAAGGTGAATACTGGTATTTTTTCTCACTCGATGGGTTCTACATATTGCAGAAAGAAGAAATAATTGGATAGTTCTGCTGCAAAAGAGTGATGGCCTTTTAGGAGGGTGCAGAGACACAAAGGACTTTGGGGAAATCCACTACAGTCTCCAAAAGAAATAAGAATCGTGTGGGTGACTCAAATACAAAATTGTATTATAGACATCCAAGTTCAAGCGTAGGTTTTTATGTAAGTTAAAGGTTTTTTGTACTGTAAGAAATAACAGGAAAGCTGAATGGGGAGAGTCTGACATTATTTAAGGGAATTCAGTATATAAATTGTCTGCAGCTAGGTGGCAACAGACAATTGAAAATGGTGACTTACAGCAAATCTACACTGAAATAAAGACCCACACTACCCTGAACATCCTGCTTCTGTAAATGGTCTAAGCAGTGAAACATCTTCAGTGCAGAAACATATGTTTTATGTTTATGGTGTATGTTAATATTACTAGGCAGGATAATCAGAAACTCTGCCTGAATGCTGATACTTTTCTTCAGCAGAGAACATGTGACCAATGAATAATTCTAATCCTTCCTTTTTACATTTTACACTGGTACATTCCTATAATTTGGCAAAATGTCCCCAGGAGATGGGTCCTATCACCTGGCGACATTTTGTCAATTTACATGGATGTACCAGTGTAAAAAGAAGCCCTGCAAGATGTGTTCACACGTGCAGTAGGTACATTTAACTGTTTTACAGCGGTCCACTATCCTGGGTAGAGGACCCCTGTAAAACGGTTTAATATCCTTACATGGTCACATTTTACATTTTTCCTTCCTAATCTTAATAAGTAACCAGTGTACAAGAGACGACTTCTTTTCATAGTCGTAAGTCCGTCTCAAAGACTAATAGGACGGATCATTATAATTGTATGTGGTATTTGTATTTTGTATACAAAGACGTGACTTCTACAAAGTGACGAATCTGGTAAATGTCTTCGTCCTACAAGTCCCATCACACCCAGAAATAAAGTCACATCTAAACGACATTCAGTGGTAAAAGTTAACAGA
>BLSH010029775.1:548400-558907 GCA_018402905.1 Glandirana rugosa
CGTCCTTTATGTTTTAATAGTAACTCACATACCTTATCCATTTCGTGTTCAAGGTTACCTTTCCCCTCCTCCTGTATAACCTTACATATTCTACTAGGTGTCGAGAGTCGTTAATTCAAACCCCCTCTCGGTGTCATGTTAACGTTTGTTCATTTTCGTAGGCGTGCCTCTGTGTGTCTGTGTAAATCAAGGAAGTGAACAGGCAGCAGCTTCAGCTGCCCACAGTTAAAATGGCTGCAGCCAGACTTAGTGGAGGGAGATTTCTGCAGCATATTTGGCAAGTACAGAATCACAGTATATTTTATTACAAATTATGTGAGCAGACTTCAGTTCCTCTTTAAATTATTATCCAGCGCCTTGGTTACTTGTTTGCAATTGTACTGTGGCTCTCCCCCAAACTTAATTGCTGAGAGCTGTGGATCATCTTATACATTCCAATATGTCCTCCTCCCCTTTCCATTGGAACTTGTGCTTTACCTATTCCATACACTCAATGATAATTTTGTATTTCCTGCCACCTCTTAACAGCTACTTCAATAGTCACCCACAGTGTATGGATATTAGACTTCAACTGATACTAAAGGTTCACAGTTTTTTTTTTTAAATAACAAACATGTCATACTCACCTCCTCTGTGCAGCAGTTTTGCACAGAGTGGCCCTAACCCCGTCTTCTGGGGTCCTCCAGAGGTGCTCTGCGCTCCTCCTCTTCTCGAGTGACCACCACAGGGAAGCCCTCCCCTGGCTCCCGTGTCACTGGACTTGATTGACAGCAGCAGGAGCCAATGGTTCCCCTGCTATCAATCCAGCCAATGAGGACCGGAGCAGCTCGGGTGAGCTGCGAGGCTCGTCCCCACCGCCTGATTGTTTTGGGCTCAGGTAAGTAAAGGGGGGCTCGGGGGGGCTGCTACAGATGAAAAGTTTTTCCACCTTAATGCATAGAATGCATTAAAGCAGTAGTAAACCCCCAAGTCCTATTTTTACCTACAGGTAAGCCTATAATAAGGCTTACCTGTAGGTAAAAGTAATATAGGTTTAGGAGATATTTGCCCTGCATGCAGCCGCTGACATTAGCGGCATATGCGCTCTGATGAGGCGGCCGGCAAATCAGAGCTGGCTGCCGGAACGAAGAGCTCCCGCGCGCATGCGTGGGAGTGACGTCACGTGGCTCCAGCCACTCACAGCACCGGAGCCGCATACCCGGAAGAAAGAAGAGGACCATCATGTCAGCTCCCTCAGCGCTGACCGACTCGGGCATCGGGGGTCTCGTTCTAAGGTAAGTATTTCATAATATGTTAGTATGCGATGCATATTAACATATTATGCTATTGTCTTGCAGGATTGCTTTTTTTTTTCAGGCGGGTTTACTACCGCTTTAAGGTGAAAAACCTTGAAGATTTACAACCCCTTTCGGCGGCCGATTGTAAGCGCTTGAGAAAATGCCTTACGGCACTTGGTTTTTTACTTGCACTAGAAAGTTGAAGGTAATTCTAAAGAAAATGGTATAATGTACGGACAGCTTTAGAATGTGGCGTTAAAGGATAAGTTCACCTTTTGTAACATGCTACATGTTACACTCATATTCAGAGTGTAACATGTTACAAATACGCCAGCCCCCACACTCTCCAAGTCCCAGTTTTGACAGCGAGCGAGCTTGCTGTTTCAATGTAAACAAAACGCGTTCTGTGAATGGGAAAACTACAAGTCCCGATAGCCTTTGTAGCTGTCGGCTTGTAGTTCTCAATGAACTACCAGGGCACTGTTGAGCGCTCTTTTTAGTTCATTCAGCTTCCTGTCAGTGTAACTGCCTTCTCGTATTGGTACGGGCAGGCAGCTACACAGACAGTCTGCAAGACTTTGGCATTAAACCCACAATCTGCTGATCATGGGTGCAATGCTTTAAAGGGTCCTAACAAACAAAAATAATAAATGCATATTTTTTTACCTGCAACAAAATGATGTGCATTTATTATTTTTTTATGGAAAAGTGAACTTATCCTTTACACCGGAAAATGATCCTAAGGGCAATGTCATTAGTTTCCTTATTGGAGGAATGGGGTGAATTGATGCATCTGGAAGACTAGGCAGTTTTTGAAATATTTAGGTACCCATGACACCTGCCTGAGCTTGTTTAAAGTGGAGTTCCACCCAAAAGTTCCCAGTAGAAGGGAAGTTCCCTAGAGAACTGACCACGCTGTGCTCTCATGCTTAGTGTGGTCCATTTTTGATAGGAAAGCAGAGGAACTGGCAGGATCACCAGAGATTTCCCACAAAGGAAGCAATACAAAGAGATCAGGATACTTGTTCACACACGTGCATGGTACAGCAGGCACATATCAGGAATATGAAATGTTGGGTTTACATATTCTTTAATACTGATGCACAGGAATAACTTTTCTAAAGCTCATTATGGTAGTTGAAATACATCTATTTGGTAACACTTTTTGCACTGATTGGTGTCATGAGCTTTATTTAGAGGTGAAACTGATTCTGGTACTTTGTTTTAGGTAAAAAAGATGTTATAAAAAGGATTATGCCTATAAATTATAGGTTCTGCATGTCCGTCATGTATTTATAAGCCTGTGCTCATGATCCTTTTTGCCTCTATATCATTAAAATGCCAAGTTGGGGCAGAATGTCAATTTGATATTTTGTTATTAAATATGCACATTCATAAATCAATGCACCTAGGCTACATTCTGGTCATCAAATTCTACATGTATGAAAGCTATCAACATCACAGTTGCCAACATCTCAAAATAGTTTACAATAGAATTTTTCAGAAAAAGTACAAAAAAGAAGGTGGCTTATGAAAATAAAGAAATAGTTAAGATCCACCACCACCACCAAAAAAAAAGATACTAGCCAATCACATCAGGCATATGACTAGCTATTCTTGTAACAAGAGACCCGTAATGCTGCCAGCTGGAATGTTGACACCATACAGTATTCCCTTGAGCATTAAAATAAATGGTCCTCCTCTCAAAACACTAGCCCAGCCCTGATCATGACACTGGACCCTTCTGCATCGAGGAGATTATGTTGCAACTTACTAGCAAGTAAATCCCCACCTTGTCATTCCCTTCTCGCTATAGTAAAAAGCACCTCTTAATACTTACTACTACAAATTAAAAAACAAATAAATTAACAATTTTTTTTCAATGTTCCCCTTCATTGTGTACCACTTAATACAATTAAAGGCAAAACCTTTATTTTTTGTTTTGGATAGAATGTAGACGATTACAACACCTGCGTTTGTATTGCTGTCTGTGCCCCTGGTAGGGATTTCACTCTCTTATTTCTTTTGTTTATGGTTATCACCAAAAGTAAAAAGTAAAAGAAAATTCCAAATTTTGGGTTGTCCCCAAAACAGTAACAGAATGAAAATTTTCCAATTGGGACAGTAGCTTTGGTGACCCTGGTGATAACCAGAGATTCCCTCCCTTTAGAGTAGGGGTATTGAATTTAAATTCAAGGAGGTCCGGGCACTAAACTTTTCTTCTTTCCGAGTTCCGAATATCAAGTTTGTGCTTTTAGAAAAATGAGAAATATACAATTTCTATAGCATATCAACAATATTTATTGTCAAGTTTCATCAGGTGACCCTATCAAAGTGCCCATTTCCATCATATTTCCCCATCAAAGTGCCCCTTTCCATCATATTTCCCCACCAGAGTGCCCATTTTCATTGTATGTGCCCATCAGAGTGCCCTTTCCATAGTATGTGCCCCTCAGAGTTCCCCTTGCTCATGTCCATCACATATGCCCATCAGAGTGCCCGTTTCCATCACATGTGCCCATCAGAGTGACCATTAACATAATGCCCATTAGAGTGCCTCTTAACATAAGGAGCACACTGATGGGCACATATCATGTTAAGGGGCATTCTGATGGTCACATATTATCTTAATGGGCATGCTGATGGGCACATATTAACATAATTTGTGCCCCTTAACATAAAATGTGCCCCTATAAACAGATTACCAGCATGTAACCAACATAACAGCATGTAAGTAAACAGCATACATTGGGGCAGATGGAGCCGGGAGAGAGGGCATGCTGCAGGGAGCAGGAGTTGCACCAAGATCCTTGCTAAAAGGGGCAGATTGCACACGTGAGCCAGCAACCAATGACTGCTGAGTGGTGGATCTGGCACTTCAGACTGGCAGGCTGAGGGTCAAAGAGGAGCGGCCCCCGGTCCATGTCCGGACCATGGTCCACTATTTAATGATGGCTGCTGTAGAGGGATTTCTTCTTGCTTCTTGTTTTGGCTATGAGATAGGAAGTGAATGAAAATCTCCTTAATGAGGTACAGATGACAAAAAAACCCCCCATAACATATACTGTAACATACAGTATAACCCTCCTTTACACTATCCAAAATGAAAAAAAAAGGTTTGGTTTTTAGTTCTACTAAGGCTGTAATGTGAATGGATATGTGCATCTTTCATGTGTTTTTGGGATGTTCCGATTAATTCTTAATGTGCTCCCAATGCACATCCACACAGTGAACTGACACTTAACAGGTCACAATGGAATTAACTAGAAAACACACTACGGTGTCATCGAACAAACAAAAAAAAGTCAGATATGTATGGCATTTCTGGATTTCTGTGTTGACTCGCTTGTAGTACCTGTGTCACTTCCTTTCCTATTTGTGTTCACACAGGGCACCACACACGTGTTTTCTGATGCATGCATTTTGTTGATGGTCAGATTTGTTGTATACCGCAGGGATGCACATTGGGGGCCCTTTAGATATGTTTACACTAAACACATTGGAACAAAGCTACGCACTAACATCATGCCGCCACTGTCCTGGAGCTGGCGGCCATTTCTGTCAGTGCATTGTCCATATCATTTTAAAATAAAATGACTACACTATATATGGCCCCTTTGATGTCTGGCTCTTTCTGGTGAGCACTCTTTCCTACTTAGTGGCAGTGCATGTGGTTCAGCATCCTTAAGGGATGTGTGGTGTTACCATCAAGATACCTCATGAATGTGGATGGAGCTTGAGGTCCATACAGCCTGGCCTTGACTGATTGTTACAAATGCATTAGCAGCTGGGAATCTGGTGAGTGTGGTATTGTCCTTATTCACAAGTGGTGGTAGATACTTCAGACCGTGATACTACTTATAGATTGGTTCATTGCATGGACGGTTTTTATTTATTTGTTATAAACTGTATATGTATTGCTCACTTTCTTTTTTTTTCACTATCGCAATCACTAGTTGTAATTTATTTATGATACGATATATATCACTTTGAGATGCTATTTATTTTTAGGTGCAGCACTTTGTGTTTTTTGTAGCCAATTAGAAATCAATAGGTGTACCCCCAAAACAGATGCACAACATGTGTGTCCAAAGCATGTGCATAGGTATGAATCCAGATTAATTGCCCGTTCACACTAGAATGCAGTGCTGGAGAGACGCATTCCCATACGGCTTCCCGCACTGCATTCCATTTGCACTGCCCTTGCGATCTACAGTGGGGGTCAGTTCAAAGTAAATGACACCCCAAAAGCAGGATGCAAATACAGTACATTTGCCCTCCCCGGCCCACACAAAAATATCATGTGATGCGGTTGACTGCATTTCAAAAAGTAATGCATGCACTGCTTTGGTGCGGTGTGGTGCGATTTCAGCCTATTCAATGGAATGGGCTGAAATCCCACTGCACAGAACTACATGTGCATTGCACAGAAAACATACAGCATTCCTGTGCAATTCACATGCAGTCCCTAGTGTGAATGGGCCCTTAAAGTGTAAGTTCACCTTTTCACAAGAAATAAAAAGGTGAACAAACGCTGTACACTCTCAAACCAATATTCCTCCCAATCACTTACCTCCGTGGATGATTAGCTTTCACTGCTCATGCTGCCGGTGCAGCGGCCCAGAGATTTGAAAGCTTCGGTCTTCTTTCCCTTCTTTCCTCAGGGATGCCAGGACAGATCAGAGTGATTCTGATTGGTGAAAGCGGTCATGTGCCAGCAGAATGATTCTGCTCCGTCCTGGAAGAAGACTGTGGCTTTCAAAACACTGGGCCCATGCATCTACTGTGTGGGCACTAGGCAGTGAAAGCTAATCATCTATGGAGGTAGGTGCATTGGGGACCAGGGTGGGTGGGGAGGGTGTACAATGTTAGTTCACTTTTTCATTTTTTGTGAAAAAGTGAACTTACACTTTAAGGAAAGATAAAAGGAAAAACATTTTTATGGTCCACTGTTTTGTTTTTTGTTTTTCTTTCCTTCACCTTATTCCATTCTACAGTATAGAAAAAAAACATCTGCCGTGAAATTTGGAGATTAAATTGTCCATGTGTCTTTACTTTGCTATGTCCATTAGAAATTCATTTTTGTACTTGGTATGGTATTTTGTGAGACCAGAAGTTTGCATGCTGTGATTGGGCGACTTAAGCCCCGTACACACGGGATGACGATCGTGTCAAATCGTATGTTGGCTGTTGTATGTAGCATACTGACTGCACTACAAGATCGTACGACCGCAGAAGAACGTTCAGGTGCATGTAATTAGCATCCAGCCATTCCTGACTTCTGAGCATGCGTGTTTTGCACAATACAACTTGTTGTACCAACTGCTCTGTACACACGATACAACGGTCGTATGAGAGCTTGGTGGTACGACCAAGTTTTCTAGTCTGCTCATACAACTCCCTTGTACGACCGTCGTATGTTCGACTGTTCAAATCGCGCATACGAACAATCGATATCACATACAACGGTCGTTAGTACGACCTGTTGTATGCGATTGTCGTCCCATGTGTACGGGGCTTTACTGATTGGCAGAAAGCATTGATATGGGAGAGAAAACACCTGGGTGCTTTGCCCCTAGTACTTCAACCCTAGATGGAGTGTCTTGTTGCTGAAAAAGAAGAGACGACATAGTGCAGGACAGATAAGACAGAATTTAATTTTAATTTTCTATTTTAGTTTTTTTAACAGGTTCTGCTTTTTTTTTTTTGTGCCCACCAGGGCCATGCATTTGTTACTGTACGGATGTAATAACTCCACACAGCCATGTCAGCCTGTCATTGATTTTTAACAGGCTGATGTACAGAACACCTGTCACTCCTAGCACATAAACATGGCCCTTCTGCACGCTGTTCGTGTCTCTGCGTCCTCTTAATAAGCCTAAAGGCCCATACACACGATGCAAAATTTGCACTGGAATTTTCGTATGACGAACGATCTGCCGATTTTCTGATCCTTAGTATGGTGCTTTCCTATAGCCGATTCTGATTTTTCGGACGACAAAAGCTGAATGTGCAGACTATAAAATTTTTGCCGGATGTGACCACAACGTCCGATTTTCATATAATTAGTATGGTTTTCGTCCAAAGAAAATCGTAAGTGCAAGACTACGCATGCTCAGATAGGGTTGCCACATCATCCCTTTATTCCAGGACGCATTAATTACACAAGTTCTGTGGCTGATTAAGGTGGTAATTAAACTCACTGCCTTATCTGCTCTAAATTAGCCTCAGAACCTGTGTAATTCATATGTGTCCTGGATTAAAGGGATGATGTGGCAACCCTAGCTCAGAAACGAAAAAATACATACAACACATTACGTCACTTCTGACGTTGTGTTCTGTCGTACAAGAATTTTCGTATTGTTAGTAACCTCTTCACTTTCGACATGAGATAAGCATACAACAAAAAACGGACGTTCTGCTGTCCGAAAATCGGATTGTGTGTACGAGGCTTTAGGCTGCCTTCACACTGATCAGTTTTTCTGCCGTTTTTGCGTTTAAAAAAACGGTAGAAAAATGCATGACCATTAAATTTTTTGGAACTCTCCACACTGGTCAGTTGCAGGTAGGGTTGCCTCCTCATCCCTTTAAACCCAAAAACATATGAACTACACAGGTTCTGAGGCTAATTTAATGCAGATAAGGCACTAAGTGAGTTTAATTACCACCTTAATTAGCCACAGAACATGTGTAATTAATATGTGTTCGGGTTTAAAGGGATGAGGTGGCAACCCTACTCTGCTCCTAAAATGCAGCAAAGAAGCTCATGTACCAAATTTTGGCTCTGAGCCAGACTCATTTGGCCTTGCGTTTTTTGATGCGATTCTCATGCTTTTTCCGCATTACAATCGCAAAATCACTTCGTGTTTGGGGAGCCATTAAGAAATAATTCCACCTCTACCACGTTCTGCTGCGATTCTGGAATCGCAGGCAGAATTGCATGATGCTGTCCACATTTCCAAAATGCTGTGGTGTGAATGGGTCCTCAAAGTCCCGCTTGCTGCATTTTTGGTGCATGTTTGGTCCTGTAACAAAAAAAGCACGAAAAACACACCTCCCCATTGAGATGAATGGACATTTAAAAAACATGGCAAAAACGCACCCCCGGTTGCATTTTTGGTGCGCAGTCATATGTCCTTTTTTCACAGGTGCAAAATGCATATGCGTTTTTACTGTGTTTTTGCAATGGAGCAGTGTGAAAGTAGCACTGCAGTGAACAAGTAAAGGGTCTTATGGACTCTGTTATTCCGTCACCAGGCAAGAGATAACAACTTGCCTCACCAAGGACTGCATCCCTGTGAGAAGTGGAAGAACCTAGTGTTTTATTTATATCTAAACCTCTGAAAAGTGATTAAGTGATTGGCATTTGGAGCGTTTTCAGAGACCTTTGACAGGTGGTGAGGAGGAGATGTGACACCTCCATACTGCCTGTTTTAAACCCATAATTGCAGCACCAATATGTCATAACCACATGCGTTGCATGCAGTTGCAGGGCGTTTGCACTGCTTCCCCATTGGCTTGAATGGGTCACATTTCTGACGGCAGACTAAAGCCTCGTACACACGGGACGACGATCGTACGTACGATCGTCGCAGATCGTATGGTGCATAATGTAACTTGCATACTGACTGCACTACACGATCGTACGACCACAGAAAGAACGTTCAGGTGCATGTAATTAGCATCCAGCCATTCCTGACTTTGGAGCATGCGTGTTTTGCACAATACAACTTTGTTGTACCAACTGCTCTGTACACACGATACAACGGTCGTATGAGAGCTTGTTGGTACGACTAAGTTTTCTAGTTTGCTCATACAACTCCCTTGTACGACCGTCGTATGTTCGACTGTTCAAATCGCGCATACGAACGAACGATTTTGCATACAATGGTTGTTAGTACGACCTGTTATATGCGTTCGTCGTCCCATGTGTACGGGGCTTTAGGTGAGTTAGAAGGGCTTTAAAAATATATTTTTTTTATTTCTTTTTGTTTTGTCATGCACAATACTTGGATTTCTGGACACGTTAAATAACCTGGAGTCAACAGAGGTCATATTCAAAAGGTGGTCAGAGTGTCTCGTAAAATATTGTATCAGTTTTTTATGAAGGAATTCAAGGTAAAAGTGATCATAAAAAAATAGATTATACCACCAGCAGAGCTGCGGATCATACAGGTGCTTGAAATCACCAGAACACATGGCTGCAATTACCCTTTTTTCAAGATGTCATTATCCTTGATATTCACATACTTTTTTCCAGCAGTGACCTTGGCTGTTCATACTGTTTATGCAGTAGAGGTACGGCAAGGTAAAACGTTGCTATGCATGCACAAATTCTGAACATTCCCAATGGAATACAAGACTTTTTGTACAAATGTATATTATCAACGGCTCTAAGACAGTATTGTCAAGGCCAAATTTAAAGTGGTTGTAAAGACTAAACATTTTTTACCTTAATGGATTCCTTGCATTAAAGTGATTGTAAAGGCAGACGTTTTATAATCTTAATGCATTCTATGCATTAAGATAAAAACCTTTTGTGCGTGGCAGCCCCCCATTACTTACTTGAGTCCCATCTTTATCTAGCGGTGTTGCACGAGTGCCTCTGCCTCAGGACTCTCCCTCCTGATTGGCTGAGAAACTAGGGTTGCCACATCATCCCTTTAATCCAGGACACATATTAATTACACAGGTTCTGTGGCTGATTAAGGTGATAATTAAACTCACTTGGTGCCTTATCTGCATTAACCTCAGAACCTGTGTAATTCATATGTGTCCTGGATTAAAGGGATGATGTGTAGTGTTGAGCGAACCCGGACTGTAACGTTCGGGTCCGTACCGAACTTTAGGGTGTCCGTGGCACGGACCCGGACCCGGACATTTCAAAAATCGTTCGGGTTCGCCATGCCTGGGCTTGCAATGTCAGGCCCAAGCGAGTTGTGATGTGTAGTAGGGAAATTAGGTCCTGTGTATACTTAATGTGTCCAAGACTCCAATTACGTCTATTCCGTGGTTCACTCAAATTAATAGTGGAATTAGTCGGTGTCTTGGACACATTAATTATACACAGGACCTAATTTCCCTACTACACCGTTGGGATCAAAGAGTCGGTTAGTCCTCCCTCTCAGGACTCCGTCTCCGTGAGCACGTTGTGGCGATCTATTTCTACCCTGAGTTCATTCATTACCCCCCGACGGTGCGTGTTTTCCAAAAATAGAATTACGTATCTT
>BLSH010029775.1:591631-602247 GCA_018402905.1 Glandirana rugosa
GAGCTGGTGGATGTTAGAGACCTTGCACTCCTCCACCTTCCGTTTTAGGATGCCCCACAGATGCTCAATAGGGTTTAGGTCTGGAGACATGCTTGGCCAGTCCATCACCTTTACCCTCAGCTTCTTTAGCAAGGCAGTGGTTGTCGTGGAGGTGTGTTTGGGGTCATTATTATGTTAGAATACTGCCCTGCTGCCCAGTTTCCAAAGGGAGGGGATCATGCTCTGCTTCAGTATGTCACAGTACATGTTGGCATGCATGGTTCCCTCAAAGAACTGTAGCTCTCTAGTGCCGATGACACTCATGCAGCCCCAGACCATAACACTCCCACCACCATGCTTGACTGTAGGCAAGACACACTTGTCTTTGTACTCCTCACCTGGTTGCCACACACGCTTGACACCATCTGTACCAAATACGTTTATCTTGGTCTCATCAGACCACAGGACATGGTTCCAGTAATCCATGTCCTTAGTCTGCTTGTCTTCAGCAAACTGTTTGTGGGTTTTCTTGTACATCATCTTTAGAAGAGGCTTTCTTCTGGGACGACATCCATGCAGACCAATTTGATGCAGTGTGCAGCATATGGTCTGAGCACTGACAGGCTGACCCCCACCCCTTCAACCTCTGCAGCCATGCTGGCAGCACTCATAAGTTTATTTCCCAAAGACAATCTCTGGATATGAAGCTGAGCATGTGCACACAACTTCTTTGGTTGACCATGGCAAGGCCTGTTCTGAATGGAACCTGTCCTGTTAAACTGCTGTATGGTCTTGGCCACCATGCTGCAGCTCAATTTCAGGATCTTGGCAATCTTCTCATAGCCTAGGCCATCTTTAGGTAGAGCAACAATTCTTTTTTTCAGATCCAGAGTTATTTGCCATGAGGTGCCATGTTGAACCTCCAGTGACCAGTATGAGAGAGTGAGAGTGATAACACCAACTTTAACACACCTGCTCCTCATTCACACCTGAGACCTTGTAACATTAACGAGTCACATGACATCGGGGAGGGAAAATGGCTAATTGTGCCCAATTTGGACACTTTCACTTTTGTTGCCAGAGGTTTAGATATTAATGTGTGTGTGTGTGTATGTGTGTGTATACAGTTGTGCTCAAAAGTTTGCATACCCTGGCAGAAATAGTGAAATGTTGGCATTGATAATGAAAATTTGACTGATCATGCCAAAAAACTGTCTTTTATTTAAAGTGGTTGTTAAGCCATTATGTTATGTTCATACTGTAACGGAACCGACCCACTCCGCTGGAGTACTTCCGTCAGAATACCGCTTCCTTCAGTCCGAACATCAGAGATCAGATGTTATAGCCACCCGAACAAACTACACAACACTAGCTTGTAGGAACATGGACTCTTTATTAGAACCAACACACACAAATATATATACCATATCAGGAGCACTTTCCACCCTCCCCTCCTGATCACATTACTTCATTAACATGAACTAATTATCTAGTCCTTTAACCAGCCTAGGTGATCTTCAAGGCTAGACATGTCGTCTCTTAGGTCAGAAGACCACAGCTGAGTCAATTAGCACAAGTAACAATGGATGAAAAGACTTAAAAGTCACAGTAGACTTACAATACACAAATTATAGCAGACAAGTGGCTTGCAGATGACATCAATGTCTGCTATGAGTCCCATTGTAAAATAGTCATATTAGTAGTGAGGCCTTTAACACGGATCCCAGAGTCTGTATGTCTTGGGGAGACATGGCCTGTAATCCAAGCGTTACTTCAAGGGTCCCCAGGCATGCACCTCACAAGCAGTAGTGTTCCCTTAAAAGTCAGGCCCATAATCAATGGGTAAGAGGCTAGCGTTCAGTCCCCTCCAAAAGCCTCTGTCCCGGGTGAGTCTGTCACACATACCATCCCCATTGTTAGATGATTAGAAGATTACATGTGTCTTAGTGTTTGAGCTTTATAAAAAAAAGCGCTCATGTGACTCCTCGGCTCTCTTCTCTCCCCGTCTGACAGCTCCAGCAGACGGGCCCGAGAACGTCCGCTGATGTCAGCCGGGGAGGAGAGGAGGAGAAAGCGTCACGTGAGTGCCGGGAGGCGCTGTGAAATCAGGTAGCATTCGGCTTTTTCCTTATAAAGTTCAGACACTGGGACACAGGTTGTTATCTTACAATGAGGATGGTATAAACATAATCTTGTTTTGTAGCAGCGGGGAGAGGAGCAGAGCGGCACTAGTGAGAGCTGACAGGCAGGGAGGGGAGGGGGAGAAGGACAGAGGGAGACATGGGAGATCTGCAGATAGCGGAGGCATGTAAACTGACCACAGTGTCAGGGCTCAGCAGCCATGATAAACCGTGGTCAGTTTACAGGGAAGAGGGCAGAATCAGGCAGGATCAGCTAGATTTTTTAGGTTATACAAGGGGCTAAATTACACAGCACAAGCACTGTGCTGTATAACATGCTTTAAGGGAACAGAACCCATATTTTTTAGGGTAACAAACAATTTAAGGATAGTGATCATATGAAGCCATTTATTATCACAAGAATTGTTTGAAAACAACATGTTTTCAAGTGTCCTGCGAATTGGATGCGGTGTAAGTCGCATTCAATTCGCATTGTTGCGAACCCAGCCTAAAATAGTGCAGGAACCTTTTTAAAGTCGCATCGATTTGAACGGCTTTCATTGAAATACATGGGGTGCATCTTATCATCTGACTTTAGTGTCCAAAGTCACATGACAAGTCGCACAAGTGTGAATGGGCCCTAAGAGTTGAAGTTAGAGGGAAGGGCTGATCAGCAGCTGTGTAAAGTGGTCAGCTAAGTTTTTACAAAAATGGCTTCCTGACTCTCCTTCTACAACCACCCATTGTAATTATAAACAAAGAGATGGCGCTGTCCCTTTAATATACAAGCCTATGCACGTTACTTCCTTCGTGAAAACCAAATGAGTTTAAAATAACATATTGTGCAATATAGATACAAATATAGAATATATATAAAATAGAAATATAAAAACCAAATCCACTGAAATGAACACCTGGTGAGCCCGTGTCAATAAATACATTTCGTATAAAAAGTCCAACCATATGTGAAAAAAATGTGAATGATAAAATGTGTATAAATGTTAAACTGTTCGTGCAAAAACGAAAGTTCACAAAAGTCCTCAGCGCACAGGTAAAATATATTCTTCAATAAATTATTCCACAGTCTTAATTTAGGCATGTGCTTTGTGACTTATTAGTACTCCATCGGCGTTTCCAGGATAAATGGGTGACTTTCACACGTGCTCTCCTCCTGTGTCCCCACTTACCAGAGCTCCGCACCCCCACAGGGCTATCCCGCATATAACCGATCCGGCTTCCAACCCCGATCTCCAGATTGGTCTGTGTATGGCCAGGAACGGCAATCCTCCGTACAAGGGGCTCCCTCCGGTGTAATATGCGTATAGAGGAATATAAATTCCAGAATAGTGTAACTCCGTTTTAAAAAGTTTTTATTACATCCAGTAAAAATTTCCAAATAAAAACATCTATAAACCGGTTTGTGGCTAGAATTGGTGTAAACTGCAAGTCAGCAGCGTGGCTGCTGTTTGAGTAAGGAACAAATCTCTTCCCCTTCCTTCAGCTTGCGTTCCACCTTGCCAAACCACCAGAACCGGACGTGACGTAATGTCATGGACGTCCATTTCCGTTTCTGGGACCTAAAGTGGTATTACTCCACTATATACTTCCCAGAAATATGTTTGTTATAGCTTACTCTTGACCCCCTGGGTCCTGGTGCACCTATACAGTGGCCAGAGCCCTTTGGGGATCAGTGGTGGCCAATGTGCGACCTTAATTACATGTCTTGTTGGTTATTCAAATTTTAAAGTTTTATATTCCTATTGTGTGTCAAAGGCATATGTATGCCATGGTGTAACAAATAAAGCTTATAAACCATTTTTATTCAGCATGCCTTTAAAGTCCATTTCTTTTTAAATTTTCTATTGCACATCTATTGTTCAGGATGTGACATGCTTATATGCTTTAAGACCCTCACAGCCCCACACTGTGGAGGGTTACCCCTCTAATTCCCTTGTTTAATATTACTGCACATGATGGATGATATTTCACATTTTACCATACTATCTTGGAATGTTAGGGGACTGAACTCCAAATTCAAGAGGTCACTTCTTTTTAAATACCTCAAACTACATTCTCCACACATGATGCTGCTCCAGGAAACACATCTTGCGGGCAGCAAACTTCATGCATTATTAAAGAAACCATGGATTCAAAAAACCCTCCATGCCTCATACTCCGCGTACCCAAGGGCGGTCTCTATATTAATTAGCAAGTCCCTTCCCTGTGTGGTCGAGTAGGTTTTTACTGATCCGTAAGGGCAAGTATGTTGTAGTGGTGTTCACGATATGGGGTGTGTGGTTGCCAGTGTATACATCCCCCTCTCCCTTGTCATCAGCTATACTTTATACCATCCTGCAGAGGATTACCCCGTATTGTCCTGCCAAGGTACTCCTTATGGGTGACTTTAATGCCATACTTGCCCCAGATTTAGATAGACCCGTCCCTCCAAAACATTTCTCTGCAGACCTCCTTGTCTGGGCCCAGGTGATGGGAGTCACAGAAGTATGAAGGTGGAAACATCCCACGGCCAGGTCTTACTCCTGCTTTTCTGCCACCCTCAAAACATAATTTCATATCGACCTGGCCTTTGCAAACCAGACAATGCCTGAGATCCTTGGGGCTGAATATTTGCCTGGCGGCCTCTGAGGCTGTTGTCCCATGATTCTTATCATTCGCTCCCCTCCACCCATTCCCAGACCTGTTGGAAATTGGGGTCTCAGTGGGTTTCCCATTTTACCTTGGCAGACACTATCCCGCCTCGCCTCATTGAATATTGAGACCAAAACTCAGAGTCATGTTCTCCAGAAGTCACTTGGGATACTTTTAAGGTGTTCACCCGGGAACAGTACATATCTTCTGTTGCTGGGGTCCGCAAAGAACAGACCGCCACCACTGCCGCCCTTCAAGATGCTGTAGCAACCCACACCAAGACTTATGAAAATTACCCTACTGAAGCTAATTTTGACTCTCACCGCCTGGTGCAATGTGAACTTCAGCTTCACCTAGCAGAGATCACCAGACTAGACCTATATCACAATAATCAATGCTTCTTCGAGCAGGGTAATAGAAACGGGCGCCTGCTGGCCATGTTGGCGCAGCACGACCAACCACTGACAGTGATACCCAGCATAGTCACTCTTTTTCGGGAGAGTCGGTTTCATTTCTCCCTGACATTCTAGATGCTTTCCATCAATTCTACTCCCCCCTTTATATCTCCGCATTGCCACTGGGCTTTCAGCCTCGGGACCTGGCACCCTGGCTGGACCCACCCGCTCTGGGGTGGCTTTCAGACTCAGAATGAGAGACACTGGTGGGACAATAACCCCAGAAGAAGTTCTAACTTCAATCCAGTCCTTCCCTGTAGGGAAGTCCCCTGGCCCAGACAGCCTTCCCATAGAATTCTACAAGGCTCATGGGGATCTGCTGGCCCCCAAACTCACCCAGCTATACTCCCAATGCCTATCAGATGGAGCCCTTCCAGCCTCTATGAGCCATGCCTATATTGTGCTAATATACAAAGCTCATAAAGACCCTACCTACTGTGCCTCCTACCAATCAACCTCCTCAATACTGACTTCAAAATCCTCACCAAATTACTTACCACAAGACTACAGCTCTTATTACCAACAGTCATTGATCAGACTGGCTGCATGACCCATAAGGCAACTGACATAAATCTGAGAAGACTCTTCACCAATATCTATGCGCAGCATCTTAATGAGGGATCCAGGGTGGTGGCCTCCCTGGACATCAAAAAGACCTTTGACACAGTAGAGTGGCCTTTTCTTTGGGAGGTCCTCCACAGAATGAGGTTCCCCCTGGTTTTCATTAATTGGTTGAAAGTCTTATACAAGAGCTACGGGGGGGGGGGGCCTTTCACAAACCTTCCCATTGTTTAGGGGTACTCAGCAGGGCTGCCCTCTCTCTCCGGCTCTGTTTGCCATTGCCATTGAACCCATGGCGGAGACCCTACGTATCTCCCCACACATAAAAGGGTTGCAAATTGGATGGCTGGAGGAGAAGGTGGCCCTGTATGCAGATGACCTCCTGTTGTTTCTCAATGATGCTTACTCGTCCCTTAAAGGGGCTCTCCAGGTTTTAGACTCTTTTATCCTCAGTCACAGGCCTCAGGGTAAATTGGCCCTACTTTTCCCCATTGATCCCGCGACTCTCACATTCCCTTGCAGTGGGTTGGAAGCTTCAGATACCTGGGGGTGGTGGTTTCTAGGCAAGCCTCTGACTACATAACTTTGAATCTGTCACCAGTCATACAGTGGGTTTGGCTCAAGCTGAAGGCATGGGAATCCTTACCCTTATCCCTATTGGGGCGCATTAACCTTCTAAAAATGAAAATTCTACCGAAATTCATGTATTTATTCCGTCACTCACCACAATGGATCCCAAAAATATTTTTTATCCACTTGAATCGCCTCTTTTCCTCCTTTCTATGGGGCTCCAGATACCCCCAGATACAGATGGTCCACATTAACGTGCCCGACCTCCCAAGGGGGTCTGGCTCTCCCGGACATAAATACTTCCTTGCTACTCAAATAATCACGACCGCCTGGTGGCTTAATCCTGACCGCACCAACTCCTCCACCATGCTAGAAGCTGCAGTGGTGCACTCCCTTGAAGCTCTGAGGTTTTTGCTATTTCAAGGCCCTCACTCCCCCTACTTATTAACACCTTCCATGCTTACTACGCTGCAGGCATGGGGAGCGGGACTCAAGATTGAGCAATACCCCAGTCAAGCAGTTTCTCCTAATGCTCCTGAACCCCAACCTTTCTCGACTATATAAGTTGCCTGGACAAAATTTCATATTAAGACCATTGCTCAGGTGGCAGCCACCCAATCCCTGGTTACTTTTTCCCAAATGATTACCGACTTCAGCATCCCCCCATCCTATTTTTTCTGATATCTCCAACTTTCCCACACCTTCAGCTGCCCCACGAGCAGTTCAATTGACTCTGGAGAGCCTTCTCAGGTCACAGTACACAGACAAACCTCTTACCTGCTACAGGTTGCCACCCTACACACACCAATCACTGTTGGTAGGCGAATCTGTGCGAGCAAGAAGGATTTGCTCTAATCACAAGGATTTTGTGAGAGAATGCACTGTGGTTTCGGATAGATTAACACAATTAGGTTATGATAAACACCTGATCAATAAGGGTACAACTAAAGTGCAGACTAGAGACAGGAGCAGTAAGCTCAGGAGGGCAGCTTCCGCCAACATTAAAAAAACACACTCTTTATGATAGAAATGGCATATACTTTGTTACCATTTACTCCAGATAGTACAATCAGGTTGTAGCCATTATGAAAAGATGCCTTCCAATCTCATTTGCAGACAAGACATTATATGACAGCTTACAGCAGGGATGTGGCTTCTCTAGTAGAAGAGCTTCCACTTTGGGATCTATTCTGTCTCCTAGTCTCTTGCAGTCCCACTCCACTCCACGTACATGGCTTAGTGTCATGGGATCATTTCCCTGTGGCACTAATACATGTAGACAATGATGTAGACACAAGAAAACAAAATCTGTCACCTCTTTCTCTACAGGCAAAACATACACTTTAGGAAATTTCATTAATTGCAATTCTAAATCAGTAATTTATGTAGTAGAATGTGATGCCTGTAGGTTACAATATGTTGGTTGTACGATTCGCCATTTACGAGTCAGAATCTCAGAATACTATAACGATACAACCAACCCAAATGCAAAAAATATTTGAAATGTATCAAAATATTTTAGGACAGTACACAATGGCAATCTTGATGCATTTTCTTTTTTTGGCTTAGAACAGATTAAGAAACCTATAAGAGGGGGCGACAGCCATCGCACGCCTCTCCAACAAGAGGTGTGGTGGATCCATACATTAAATATCAGGATGCCTCTAGGAATGAATAGTAGGATGGATGTCAACCTATTTTTGAGATAAGCAACACTAGTTTGCATTGCATCTACGGTTATTATGTATGAACTGAGTGTTTTTATCATTTTTTTTTTTGAAGCCCGTGGTGGTGTGAAACACACCCAGACTTACCCGGTGCATAAAAAAGTGCACAACACAAAAGTGAAGACACAAAAAGTGCACATGGGTGTACACAATAGCCCCCCTCCGAAGAGGAAAGGCCTCTTACCCTAATCCCCCGGTGGCCGAAGCTCCTGACGGGGACTGAGGTATCGTGCACCAAGGATTGCTTAGCCAGAAGGCCGGGCAACCCCCAGTTCTCGTTTGGCGACCAGCCGGAACCGGCCGCCCCTCGATACTAAGTGGGACTCCCCCGAAGGGAGACCCCATGAGAGGCGGTGGATCAAGCCAAAAGGCCATACCCACCGCCAACCCAAGACTTTCGGGCAGGCCCCGAGAGACCGTACACCCTACTTATCAATCGGTGCTCGTGTACCCAAAACAATCAAGTGACACGACACTACAAACAACACAGCAAACAAAACAAAACAATCAAAAGGTGAGGAAGGATAGTGGAGAGAGGTGCAGAAAGTGCCTTTGTGAATAACAAAGGCCGGCCTTGCGGCCAGGAATCAAAAATTCCTCCGGTCCTGGCCAAAAGGCCCGGCCCAGGAGGCAGGTGTGAAAAAAGTGTGTATGGTGCAGTGACCTTGGTGCCGTCAAAATCAAAGTGTTGCCACCCACTGTGAAATTTTCGGCACCCCTGGACTGCCACTCCAGGGGCACATGCACCACGGGCTTCTTTCGGGCCCGACCTAAAGGCCAGACCGGCGTCTCCCCGTACCAGACAGGAGGACCTTTCTGGGTTCCCGGTCACCCTGTTCATCTGGGTGCCAGGTGCAGGTTTCTTCCTGGCACCTGGTCATCCTGTTCATCTGGATATGCCAGATGCAGGCTTCTTCCAGGTGAAGGGTCACCCTGTTCACCTATAGCTACCCGATGCAGGTTTCTTCCGGGTCCACCGTCCAGAATCCAATTACGCTTCAGGATTCGCCGAGCTCAGCCCGGAGGACAAAGGCACACCATTGCTGCACCTATTGGCTAGCAGGGGATAAAAAAGTTTTCTATTTTCTTGAAAGTTTTCAATCCCTGCCATAGGTGCCTGTCAAATTCAGGCTTGGTGTGATCTCCATGTGTAATCAATTATCATGGGATTTTTTTAATTGAATGTGCTCTGCCCTCCTGGTTTCAGGAGAGCTGTATTTTTGTATATATATATATATATATATATATGTGTTTTACTGTTAAACATTTATGCTTTGATGAAGGCCTAAGGCCGAAAAGTGTCAGGTTTATGGATATTTCACTGCTGTGATGCAACAATAAAGTTCTTATGATGAAGCTATCGAGTTGCCGGTGTTTATCTACTATACATCTGCACAAACAAGCCTCCCGATTGTACTCCTACCTGATGATGACCTCTCTCCCGGGTTTGGAAAAACATAGAACTAAGTGGACACAAGACGTCCCAGACTTTGACAGTGAAAATTGGGATGATGCAAGTCCCTTGTCTCCCTGAGGGATCAGATGATCCAATTCAAGATAGTCCACCATGCATACTTCACCCCATACAGGTGACGTGGGGGAACCCCCGGGGATTTCTCTCACAGATTCTGGACATGTCCGTACATTGCTGGGTTCTAGGAAGAGGTGCTGACCATCATACAACTCGCTACGATTCATATATCACCCTCCATGTCGACTTGTATACTGGGCCTAATAGAATATTTTATCCCTACAGTGGCGGGTTGCACCCTGGTTGGCCTGCTCCTCTTCTATGCCCGAAAATCCATAGCGCTACATTAGCGTAAAGCCCAACCCTCCTCCTCTTATCTTCTGGAAAAAAAACTTGTAAACGATAGCTTGCCCCTGTATAAGGACACTTATGCCAACAGAGGATGCCCAGCTAAATATGGTCAAAATGGCGTGTGGATCCCTCGACAGCATCTGATTCCCCCCCCAAATTGAGATGATATGTAACAACTGCGTTTTGGGTAATAGAGTTGTCCCCTCACTCAAGATACCTCTACCGCTTAAACTGTATATATACAATCTGAGCTAAATGTAGGAAGTATCGAGCCACTTTCTTTACTTATACAGACACTGGGACATTAGTAGAGTTGAGCGAACCTCTGGAAGTTCGGGTTCTGCTGGTTCGGCCGAACTTCGGGACAAAGTCCGGGTTCGGGTCCGGACAGAGCCCGAACGTTCGCACGGACCCCGAACCCCATTGAAATCAATGGGGACCCAAACTTTTAGGCACAAAAATGGCTGTAACAATATCCTGGCAAGTGCTAGAGGGCTGCAAAAGGAAGTAAAATGGGGGTAAGAGTAGGGCAAGTGCCCTACAAATAAATGGGGATAGGGAAAATAAATTACAATCAAATAAAAAAATGGGAAGGGGGGTGGATGTGAGATCGTGAACGGTCCTATAACAATGTCGGTAAAAACACGGATTTTCAAACCCAGGGGTAACTAAAGTTACCCCAAGCCCCAGGCACGCTTGCAAGCCCGAGACAGGCCTGGGCTTGGGCCTGAAA
>BLSH010029775.1:609747-624130 GCA_018402905.1 Glandirana rugosa
AGTGTTTGGCTGTTTATTATCAGTCAACTGTGTTTACTCTTTTTAAATCATAATGACAACAGAAACTACCCAAATTACCCTGATCAAAAGTTGCCCCCTTAAACATCAATGACAGCTTGAAGTTTTTTGTGGTATTTGTGGATGAGGCTCTTTATCTTCTTAGAGGATAAAGCTGCCCATTCCTCTTGGCAAAAAGCCGCCTCAATGATATTGAGGTTAAGAGACTGAGGTGGCCACTCCAGAACCTTCACTTTATTCTGAGGTAGCCAATGACAGGTCAACTTGGCCTTGTGTTTTGGATCATTGTCATGTTGGAATGTCCAAGTACATCCCATGTGCAGCTTCCTGGCTGATGAATGCAAATGTTCCTACAGTATTTTTTGATAACATACTGCATTCATCTTGTCATCAATTTTGATCAAATTTCCTATGCCTTTGTAGCTCACACATCCCCAAAACATCAGCGATCCACCTCCATGTTTCACAGGCCTTGTTGACTCCTTTCCAAATGTAAGGTTTATGGTTGTGGCCAAAAAGCTCAATTTTGGTCTCATTACTCCAAATGACTTTGTGACAGAAGGTTTGAGGCTTGTCTCTGTGCCGTTTGGCGTATTGTAAGCAGGATACTAAAACAGCCACACCACATGTTTCAGAGAGTCCTGAAGTTATTTGTGAGTTTTTCTTTGCACCCCGAACAATTTTCCTGGCAGTTGTGGCTGAAATGTTAGTTGGTCTACCTGACCGTGATTTGGTTACAACAGAACTCCTCACTTTCCACTTCTTGATTAGAGTTTGAACACTGCTGATTGGCATTCTCAATTCCTTGGATATCTTTTTATATCCCTTTCTTGTTTTATACAGTTCAACTACCTTTCCCTGCAGATCTTTTGACAATTCTTTTGCTTTCCCCATGACTCAGAGTCCAGAAACGTCAGTGCAGCACTGGAAGAAAGATGCAAGGGTCTGTCAGGAGTCCAGAAACTCATCAACCTTTTATACACACACACACTAATTACAAGCAAACAGATCACATGTGAGGATGGTTACCTTTAATAGCCATTCAAACCCCTTTGTGTCAACTTGTGTGCATGTTATCATGCCAAAATCACCAGGGTATGTAAACTTTTGATCAGGGTCATTTGGGTAGTTTCTGTTGTCATTATGTTTTAAAAAGAGTAAACACAGTTGATTCATAATAAATGGCTTCAGCCAAACAATAACCATGAGTGAAAGAAATGTTTTTGTGTTCTCGTTCATATTTTCTGAAAAATGGCCAAGAAATCATAAATTATGCCAGGGTATGTAAATGTATGAGCACAACTGTAAATAAATAAAAAATATAAAAAGAACACAGAAAATTATAGGTCCATAAGAACTCTTTGTGAAAGATGAAAAGCTCCTCTTGAGTGCTTGTTGAATTAGTGAATCCGTCACCAAAAGGATAACATCTTTATGTAAACCACCACGATGAATGGAGAGATTACACGCTTACCCACCATACTTGAACCTCTATCTCTATATAGGTCATAAAAGCTCAGGACAATCATCCAGTCATAGATCATCCGTAAGCAGCTCCAACCCTCACTTCAAGGGGACCCAGGATCTTATAATGGTTCCCTGCCAAACATCCTCTCATTAAAGTGCCTTCCATTAGAGTTAAATATTATTACTGAATATGGAATAACAAGACAAGTACTAAAAATCACAGGCCATCTAGTGGGCAAATATAATACCCATCACCAACTCTCTACCCTAAGTAATTCCATGCAGCTGAAATAGAGAATGGACACGGACCATAGAACACAATACTGAGTTAAGATGCAATAATAAAAATATAGATTATAATTAGAAATCCATCATTATACAAACAACTACAATGAATTAAAAAACATTGGCGTAAAGCCAATATGGTACCTATATTTAAAAAGGGATCAAAGTCTTTACCAAGTAACTATAGACCTGTATATAACTTTCCTACAGACTAAATAACATACACTGATTTGGGTTATTTTCACTGAAGAAATGTAGCAGAATACAGTTTGTCCTAAATGTATGAAGAAAGATTATTTATTTGCAAAAAATTTTAACAGCAACGAGGAAAAATGCTTTATTTTCTAATTTTTGGTATTTTTTGTTTATTTAGCAAAAACTAAAATCCAGTGGTGATTAAATACAGCCAAAATAAAGCTCTATTTGTATGAAAAAAAAATGATAAAAAATTCATATGGGTACAGAGTTACACAACCGCACAATTGTCATGCAAAGTGCGACAGTGCTGAAAGCTGAAAATTGGCCTGGGCAGGAAGGGGGTGAAAATATTGAAGTAGTTAGACTCTAACTTGTCAGAAAAAAAATAAAAAAACAGAATCACTGAGTTGGAAAACGGATCACCCCCTTATGTCAGTAATTTGTTGAACCACATTTTGCTTTAATTACAGCCTTTAGTCTGTTGGGATATGTCTCTACTAACTTTGCACATCTAGACTTTGCAATATTTGTCCACTCTTCTTTGCAGAACTGTTCAAGTTCAGTTGAATTTGATGGTGTCCGTTTGTGGACTGCAGTCTTCAAGTCACTCCACAGATTTTCAATGGGGTTTAAGTCTGGGCTCTGACTAGGCCATGCAAGGACATTCACCTTCTCTGACGCCAATCCATGGCATTGTGGTAGTATACATATGATTTAGCTCTGCCCCATATCCACCCACAGGACCTGTCCAAATCTATAAAAGTCTGACTGAGAGCAACCTCTCCCATTCTCCTTTTTGTCCTCAAGATATACACCCGCAAGACCATGATGTTGCAATAAGTCCCTACCTGCCGGCTGTGTAGGTGTCCGTCTGGTTCAGCCTCTCCCAGGCGCAGTCCCACATCTTGAGTTGCTAAATGCACGACAAGTAGGGGAGCCCCTTCCACTGTTCTTTTGGGGCTGAGGAGTTCTCTAACTAGAGACGTCAGAAGCTCATGTGGTGCACCTGAGATGGTGTTTGGTTGCTGGAGTCCATGATGCATGTGTCTCTCTGTACACCTGAGATGGTGTTTAATTGTTGGAGTCCATGATGCATGTGTCTCTCTGTACACCTGAGATGGTGTTTGGTAGCTGGAGTCCATGATGCATGTGTTTCTCTGCACACCTGTGCTGAATCCTGGTACTGGTGTCAGTGCTGCATTTTCTTTTCTCCTACAGGTATGTGCTATCCCTTTTTGTTTTCCTCCCTTGCCTCTAACTTCATTAGGCTTACAGTTGTTCTGTGCTGCCTACACACCACAAGATTAGTTCTGTCCTTGTTAGTGTGCCACTTAAATTCAACCAATGACCCCATGCACTATAATTGGTGAAATGTGTTTTATGGTCACAAAACAAAGACACAAGTTCACTGCTGAGATTTTAGTTCACAATTCTCAACTCAAACTGCACATATTCCATTAGATGGGGTCAGAATTTCCTTTTGCATCTGATTGCAAAGATTATACCACACAATGTACTATTTTCACATGATAATAATCTCATAATGGGCTGGTGTGCTGGTACTAGTAATTTAGGTTTTTTCTTTTGTCTGTAGTTTTTTCCTTTCATCTGTGGCTTTTGCTGTGACCTGCGTGTGTGCACAATCCAGTCCAGGTTTTGTGGCTGTTTGTGGTCTCAGGGCTGGCTAGTGTCCATGCATGCACTGTGCAGAGGGCCTCGTGTGGCAGCCATCTTTGCTATGGCATGTCCAGGCTCACGCATGCGTGAGGAGATTTTTGCACCGGAAACATCTTCTGTTTTCCCTTGCTTATGCTGCAGGTGAATGTGGGAGGGGAGGGAGGTGATTCAGGCACATGTCTATGATCTGTTTGCTTTTTTCTCTAAGTCTCCTTATTTTTTCTTTCTGAGCAGTGCTGACATCCTTGCTTCGAAAGGAACTTTCTGCCACATAGCCAAGAGCTCCACGTGCTCAGGTAGGGACCATCAGTCTGGTAAGGAAGAAGAGGAAAAAGATCTTCTGCTACAACTTAGCCTGCTCTCACTCTTGCTTAAAGTCAAGCTAAAAGAGCATTGCCATGTCATGACAAGTCCAGTGTGGACAGCGGCTCACCCATCCCTGCAGGTCTCACCAAGGAGGAGCAGAAGGTTACCACTGAGTGTCAGCATTCCTCCTCCCCTGAGCGCTAATAGAGACAGAAGAGTAAGAACTGCTGGGCCTTCGGTGAGGAGCTATTGCCAGACTAACATGTGTGTAGATATTGCCGCCGAGACCTCTCAAAGGACAAGGGATGCTGTAAGCCAGCAAGTCATGGCCGTTCATGGGCCTGTAGTTAGTGAGTTCTCCAGCCACTTATGCCAGCGGACTCTGAGCGCAACACCAAGGACGCAGCCCTGCAGATGAGTCCAGGGCATTACAATCAGCCCTTCTAATCAAGGAGGCCCCCGAGCCCATTACATACAACTTTGTTCCCGGCTCTGAGGGCACCCTTATCTAAGCCATTATACCTGGCTACACCAGAGGTAGAAGAGGGTCGGTAGTTCTCCTTGAAGGGCCTAAGCAGGTTTTGAGTGTCTCTTGGGTCCAGTCATTCATTAGGGTGGATTAGCAGGCCGGAATGGAATGACCCAGATGACTGCCTTCGAAGTCAGAATATACTTCACATTTTCAAAACACGTCCTTCCATACTCCCTAATGAATGGAAAGGTGAAGCGGCTGATTCAAGAGGAGTGGCAGTAGTGATATGAAGTTTTTCATAAGTAAGCAGCGGCAAAATTAGACCCTATTTTGGAGGGAAGTGCCGATTCTCTGGTCAAAAGAATGGCGCTGCATCGAGCTAATGCATTTAACATGCGTTGAAGTAACACACACTTTACATCACTGCCCCCTACTGCAAAGTTATGGTCGCTACCATTATGCATTTAGTCAGGAGTGTTATTCTTCCCAGAGAAGATTCAGTCTCCGTTGGCTGTATGCATCAATGAATTTACAGATGACTGAGATTCATGTCAAGAGGCAGGGGGCGTTTGTATGCCAGTGATTGCAGTACTTTGTGGCAAGCGCGATATATTTGGAACCCAGAGTGGAGGTTTCCATCACCCATGGATCGGTGAAGAGCAGATAGATTTTAAGCTTTTTTAGTGAGCTTATGTGTTTGGCGGATTTTATGGATGAAGTAGTATTTGTTATCATTGTTCCCCTAAGGCAGTGCTGCATTCAGTGACAATGAAGGGGGCTTTAAAGCCCAGTCCTTGGTCAACAAACCTGTCCTCAGGCAGGGGGGTCGGAAGTGTCTGTATGATGACAAGTTTTTCCATATGACTAGAAGTTTTGACTATTACAAGAGACTCACCACTGCTCAACCCTGGATGTCCTCGGTTTGCTGTGCAGGTGGATGGCACTCACAGGCTCTTGATTGCAGTATAACAGTGTTTACGTTTCATAGAGCGGCACACATCCTTGAAATGTTTATTGGCCACATGTACATCCCAATGCTAAGCACTATTCCGGGAGCAATTGGTGGTTAGTCTGACCTTCCTCCTCATAGGAGGTCGAGGCTCTGGTGAGTTCTTTCTGCTGGTTTGGTCCACTCTACATTCCAGGACTCAAGATCCTTTTTGCCAGAATGGAAACCTTCAAGAGCGAATGGAAGGGTGTGCAAGGGCACCTTTCTGAAGGATGCACAGCCATGGTCCTTTTCAATCCCTTCATCCCCTACAGGAGTCTGGTTGATGGGAGACCCCTTCCACAACACCTGTCATACAATGGACTGTAAATTGAGGGGGGAAGGATTGGAGGAGTTTGGCCATTTCTGGAAATGGTTCAATCCTGACAAGGTTCCAGGAAGGACGTCAGCAAATGCTATTTACTCCGAAGTCTGGAAGGGATAACAGCCTGAGCAGAAATTTGATCCTTGCAACCCAGAGGTTGCAGAGTTACTATCATTTCCTCATATGAATTTGGATTTGGGGCTCAGCCTAGTTCTGTAAGGGCTCAACTTTCAACAGGAAAAATGGACATGTGAGCTGCCAGGGGAATGCTTCACGAGGTTGGTCCTGAGACTTTGCCATTAGGAGGAATAACGTTCCCCAGTAGGTTTTTATTCTGGTCCTGGATTTCCTTGCCAGGACTCTGCATCATGAAAAAGCAGTCCTCAGTGGGACATCACTTGAGAGGCATTGCTCCTTGATAACTTCAAGCGATAACTTCAAGGGGCAGAGTATCGGCTCTGCAAGCACTTGGAGCTACAGAGTTCCACATCTTATTCCTTCTTGACAAGGTGGCTTCTGTTTTCATCTTACATTGTGGTGGTTCCATACTTTCCGGCAGAGACAGTACTTAACCTACACTGGATGTACCAAGTATCTAAAATTCCTAACTTCAAACAGCTTCCTAGTTAAAATCCTCCAGAAGGCTGTTTGTGCTTCCATCAGGCAAATTCGGAGGGGTCATCCAGAAAACTTATAGTGTGGCCCGGCAGGAGCCTCCAGAAGTGATACAGTCTCATTCAGCTAGGTCCATTTTTACATGTATAAATTCGGCATTTGCCTATGAAGACATCTGCAAAGCAGCAGGCTGATTGGGCAGTGCACCTGCCTCAGGCACTACAGGAAAGATCCAGGGGCTTGTACATCAATGGACTTCAACGGAAAGACGCTCCAGGCTTCCATGTCCATTGTAATAAAGTTTGATTATACATTTTAGCCCTCCCTGTTTAGCTAGTTATTTATCATATGTATGCTGCCATGTTGGTGTCAGGAAAATGTATAATTGTATCAAATACAGTAATTGTCCTTTCCTGACGCCAATCCATGGCAGCATAAAAACCCTCCCTTTTTTGATCTTGATATTTTTACGGAGAATGGGGGAGGCTGCTCTTAGTCAGACTTTTATATATTTGGACAGGCCCTGTGGGTGGATATCGGGGCGGAGCGGACTCCAATCACTGTGATGAAAGATGTGTACTGCTCATAATCCCTTTCTTATAGTGCTCCACCAAACATGTGTGTAAAATGCACACTCACCAACCATCAATATAAAACCAGCCTTCAGATATTATCAGCTTCTGCTTCTACAACCAAAACCTGGAACCGGAAGATCTCATGGTAGCATAAAGGGTTCACCAACCCCAGCCCTCAAGATACACTATATTGTCAAAAGTATTGGGAAGCCTGCTTTTACACGCATATGAACTCTATGCAGGCCAGTCAAGTTCCTCCACCCCAAACTTGCTCACCCGTGTCTTTATGGACCTTGCTTTGTGCACTGGTCCAAATCATTTGGTGGAGGGGGGATTATTGTGTGGGGTGTTTTTCAGGGGTTGGGCTTGGCCCATTAGTTCCAGTGAAGGGAAATCTTAAGACATCAGGCACAACAGTGTGTTTCCCAGCTGCTGGACTCGGAGCGAGTGGCTGGGAAACACATTGTTGGCTGTTTATATTGGTGCTGACGATAGCACCAAAAAACGTTAGTGTGCATTTGTGCCTTTGTACTGAAGAATTTAGATTGAAATACTACACTATGATGCTCTTTATCACTTTCTTTGAGTCCTTTTTATAATATTATATGAGAGAGAGGTATCTGGAGGGCCGGGGTTGGTGAACCCTTTATGCTATCACAAGATCTTCCAGTTACAGTTTATGGTTGGAGAACTAGGAGCTGATACTATCTGAAGGTTGGTTTTATATTGCTGGTGGTGAGTGTGCATTTTACACACACGTTTGGTGGAGCACTATAAGAAGGAGATTATGAGCGGTGCACATCTTTCATCACGGTGATTGGAATCTTTCAAGAATTTTTGATTTATTTTGATGGGACTCATTCTTTATTTCATCTTTCACATTTTTTGTATGTATGTATGGACTTATCTATGGTTCACTATTGAGCATACAGTAGCGCCTTACCTTTGTCAATTTCACTGTTTAAGAGTGGTTACACCACTTAAAGGGGCAGCTGCACTTTTCATTTTGTCTGTTGTAGTTTTGATTTTATTTATGTTGAATAAGGTTTTTGTTTATTAACTTTTTCATGATTTAGAGGTCTATATGTGCAAAGTTAATAGAGATATATCCCAAAAGACTAAAGGCTGTAATTACAGAAAAAGGTGGTTCATCAAAATATTACCATAAGGGAGTAATCCTTTTTCCAAATCTGTTTTGAATTTTTTTTTCTGACATGTTGGTATTATATCGTTCCCTTGGATATTATAAGTTGCACTAGTAAATACAGCTGGATAAAACAAAAAAATGTGTCTGTCTTCATTTCAAGCTGCAAAGCAACAAAATGTGATTACACCGCAGCACGGATCGGCTCACAGCAGGGGTCCGGTGCATCCCTGTTCACTGTTACAGATCTGATTTCAACCCAAATTTCTGCCTAAATTCAGACCTGCAATGGACCAGAAGATGCACAGGACTCCTGTGCAATTTGCACCGGAGCTGCTCCAGAGATGTATAAACCGGCTCCATAGAGAGCCAGTCACGATCTCCTGAAATGCAAATTGGATGCGGGGAAACCCGCATCAAATTCACAATAGTGTGAACCTAGCCTAAAGGGGGGTGATTCTTTTCTATACCCACTGTACAGGCATTTGAGCGTACAGGTGGGAACACGGACCATAGAGAATAAATTATTTTTTTATGCTGGAGTGTTTGTAGCTTTGAGTTAGAAAACTCTCAGGTGTGAATGCAGCCTTAACGTGCATGTTTTAAGCCCCGTACACATGAGCCGAATGTCAGACGACATCGGCCTTTGTGTATGGCCGCCGATCCTGAAAGCCGGCTTCTGTCGGACGTGCATGCTGGAAAACCAGCAGCTGACCGACTCCCAATCGGCGCTCTCAGCCAATGGCAGAGAGCGCTGATCGGATTGTTCTGGCGGGGGCCGGGGGTAATAGCTCAGCAGGGGAGAACGCTGTACTAATTGTTAGTACAGCGGCTCCGACTGCAGTTTTTTTTTTCGTTCAACCCACCATGGTGTGTACCAGGCTTTAGTGCACATTATCACAGCACACAAGGGTAAATGGATCCTACAATGGCAGAACGTTAATGTGAACAGAATCCCTGCAATTCATAAAGACTGGTGCAGACAGATTTTGAGGAGTGTATTGCTCCCATGATTATGAGACAGAATCTCCCATTCTATGGTTAGTGTAGGACCCACTGAGATGGGGGCCTGTGAAGTAGAAGTGGGCTAAGCACTCTATGGCCATATAGTGTGACAAACTCCCCATATTTTGGTTGAAGATGGTACTTTTAAATAGCCTTGCAGGTTTTAATGTCATTATTGCATGTGTGCGCTGTAATATGTCATTTTGTTTGGTGGTCTTATAGCAGCACCATCTTTAATGCAATACATTATTCGGGTGTGCCCCCCAAGTATGTACCTAGATTTTGAGAAAGCATCTCTCTCGTGTTGTAAAAGTAGTCCAGCGTGCGCCAAATTTTTATACCTAAGGCTGGGTTCACACTTGTGCGAATTGGATGTTGATTTCCCTGCATCCAATTTGCATGACAGGTGACTGTGACCGGCTTTCTATGGAGCCGGTTCACACATCTCTGGGATGGTCGCGGAGTGCACAGCAGAAGGGTCCTGTGCGTCTTTGGCTCTGTTTCAGGTCTGAATTCAGGCAAAAATTAGGAACTGATTTGCCCCTGAAACGTAGAACAAGGATGCATCGGACCCCTGTTGCGAGCCACTCCGTGCAAGTGTGAATCCGGCCTAAAACTTGTACTTGAATTTGGCCCTTGCTGTGTTTAGAATGCACACAAACGTATATTTAAAGGTGTACTTCTGCGCACAGTCTCTCTAAATCAGTATACTGACTGGTGTGTGTCAGCCGCTCACACAAAAATGTTAATCCATAACATCATATAAATCTAGACATAAGCAAAAAAAGGTGGAGTGCTAACACTTACACATAACTAGAACTCCATATCCATACAAGCATAACATGGGTTAAAATCCTGAGATGATAAAATCCTAATGCAGTATATGTATAAACTTTTGAGAACCAATACTGTTAAATGGTGTATCACTGTGTGTCTCAAGGCTGGACTCACAGATGCCACATCAATCAACCCAAGCTGTTCACATTAGAAAGTAGATCATGTATAAAATCATGTATAAAAGGTTATTTCAAAGTCCAGGCTCAATGGGTAAAACTCATGTGCTCACAGTAAAAATAAAACATTCATAAAGGATTCCTTCAAACTGTGACTTTCTTCTAAGATTACTTGTGCCTTCACTTATAGGTGCTTTAGTGGTGTTAAAAAGGCATATATTTGGTGACTTTTCATCTGTGATATCACTTCTAGGTGCTCAAGCCTCTCACCTGAAGTGTGCTGAATATATGCACATAAAGGTTTCTTTGTGCGGCAAGGGACCAGTTCCACCACTAGGGGTCCTCAGTCTCCTATTCCTTCCTCTTGCTTCGTTCTCTAATCATATAAGCTCCATACCATCTGCTATTTCTCTGGGACCATCTCAAGGGCGTGTATATAGGGACAACAAACAAAACCTCTCTTGGTGCAAATAACGTTTCACAAGCGTTTATTAAAAAATAAAAACAGGAACACTCACTTTTTAAAAACAGCCCCCATTGATGAAGTCACGAGTCACGTGACGTAACACGTAGGGCGGCAGGAGAGGTGTACCTTTGATGTTATTGGAACAAGCTCGGCGCTCGTGGAGCTTTGCATGTGACTGTTTTTAAAAAGTGAGTGTTCCTGTTTTTATTGTTTCATAAATGCTTGTGAAACTTTCAATTTTTCGCTAACCGCTCCTATGAGCAAGGGAATAAATGTTAGGCGCGTATTAGCTAAACAGTTACAAAACAATAAGATATGCCACATACAGTATCCACAGTTTGTCTGTTAAGAATAGGCAAGTAGTGGAAACTAAAGGTATAGCCGCAGAATTCCAACATTTTTATACAAAATTATATAATATCCCCCCAGTCTTCAAGGAAGATGAGAAATAACAGCAGAAGTGTGAATATTTAAAAGATGCTCCGTTGCCTAGATTATCAGCCGAAATAATAGAGGCAATGGAACAGCCAATTACAGCAGGGGAATTGAAACAGTCAATAAAGGCCTTACCAAAGGGCAAAAGCCCAGGGCCGGATGGCTATTCCAATTCTTATTATAAAAAATTCTCAGACGAGCTGATAACCCCTCTTTGTAAGTATTTTAACACAATAACAGCTTCAAATCCTCTGCCCCCAGAAGCCCTGCTGGCATATGTCATGGTTTTGCCAAAACAGGGGAAAGATCGGCAGCACTGTGCCAGCTATAGGCCCATCTCCCTCCTAAACTCGGACACTAAGCTTTTGGTGAAGATCCTGCCCTCACGGATGCAGGATCACGTGGCGGGCCTGGTACGTTTGGACCAGACCGGCTTCGTGAGAGGACGCGAGGCCAAGGACAACATAATTCAAGCAATGCATGTCTTGCACTGCTCGAAGCACGGACCAGGAAGGACTCAAAGAGTGATACTGTCGATGGATGCCGAAAAGGCCTTCGACAGGGTGAATTGGGTCTTTATGTCCGAGTTGTTGGGGGAGATGGGTCTGGGGGATCGTATGATGGGGTGGGTCAGGGCACTATATGCAGATCCAAGAGCCAGAGTAAAGGTCAATGGGACTTTATCAGACCAGTTTTGTATACGAAATGGGACGAGACAGGGGTGCCCCCTGTTACCCCTGATATTCGCAATGACCCTGGAGCCGTTTTTGCGGATGGTCAGGGGGCACATGGGAATACAGGGAATTCAAATAGGGACGGTGGAACATAAGGTCTCTGCGTATGCGGATGACCTGTTGTTCTACCTCTCTGACCCTCAGGCAACACTGCCTAACTTGATGGCAGAGGTAGACAGATTCGGCAAACTGTTGCATTTTAAAATTAATTTTGAAAAATCACTACTTCTTCCAATCCATGTCCCCCCTAGTTTGGAAATATCCCTACGCCAAACATTTCCTTTTGTTTGGCGTTCGGATTCTCTACCCTATTTAGGGACTCAGATAGTGGCAGACGCAAAGCTGCTGTACGAACTTAATTACAGTCCACTGCTGACCAATATCCTGAGGGAACTCCAAGGATGGAAAAAGTTAACACTGACATGGTTTGGGAGAATTAGTGCTCTTAAGATGACTATTCTCCCAAGATTAATATATATCTTGTAAACAATACCCATCAGACTCCCACAAACTTTCTTTAGACGGATAAAGAAGGGGTTCATGACATTTGTATGGAATGACAAACACCCAAGAGTGGCTTACGATATGTTACGAAGGAGTAAATGAGAGGGGGGAGTAGGACTACCGGACATGGCAGTATATTATAAGGCCATGTCAATGGTGCATATATACGTTTGGTGTCAGAACTCTGGGAGTAAGGCTTGGATTTCCATGGAAAAGAGCATGGCAGGCAGGGACTTAGCTGGAGCCCCATGCGGCGACATCTAGGGGCCTCTCAGAATGGACATCCCCAATAACTAAAGACACACTAAGGGTGTGGGATGGATTGAACAGGGGGGGGCAAATTTGCACCCCCCACATCCCCACTAGCCCCAATAGAAGATTTTCCCTGGTTCATACCAGGAGAAGAGAGAAGATTCCTGGGCGGATGGGGACAGGATGGAAACAATGTATGTGCGAAGTTTGCCCCAAGAGGTACCATATCCTCCCTTGCAGAAATAACCGCTAAGTTTAGAAACATCCCTTTGGAGAAATGGAGATATCACCAGATGTCAGATTTCTTGAAAAGGGTGAACCCGAGGGTGAGACCTCTGAGCTCGCTCACTATTTTTGAAAGAACATGTATGGATAGCTCCAACATTAAAAATTCACTATCACAAATGTATAAAATAGTTATGAACACCCAACACAATTTGATTCCTTACTACATCAGAGAATGGGAAAGGGAGTTAAACTTGGTGCTGAATAGAGCTCAAACCGAAAAACGTATTAAAGTTACACATATGACTTCTATAAGTGCACATATACAGAAAATGATGCATAAATTTATGGTGAGATGGTGTCAAACTCCGGCCAAATTAGCTACAATGTTCCCGAGGAGGGAGGATGGATGTTGGAGAGGATGTGGACAGAGGGGTACATTTCTCCACCTGTGGTGGTCCTGTCCCAAGATTAAACCATTTTGGGGGGTGATCTTTCCATGGATTGAGAGGTTAACCTCTGGGCCTATCGAGTTCTCACCGATACATCTCCTCTTCCACGGGATGACAATTTCGATTAAGGCATATAAAAAAATGCATAACTCCGCATTTACTGAATGCAGCAAAGCTTTTGATACACAAATTTTGGAGACAAACAACCTGTCCGAACCTACTGGACTGGAAGAAGGCAGTGGAAAAAATAAAAGAAGCAGAAAGATGGGTGCATATGATAAGGGACCAACAGAAGTTTAAGGAAATATGGGTGAAATGGGAACTGCATGCCCCAGAGGTGGCCAAAGAATTGGGAAATAATTGATGGAGTTAAACAGATGTCCCAAAAAGAGGGAATGAGAGAGGAGAGGAAAAGGAAAGGGAATTAGAATGTGCTTATGAGAATAAGGGGGGGGGTGGAGGGGGGGGTTTGGTTTTTTTTTTCCCCGGATACCATGCATCACTCCGTAATAACGAAAGGGTAGGGTCAGAGACCAAGCGGGTGGCTAAGGGTGAGTAGCTAAGGAACAAGCACAAGGATCGGTAGCAACAAGGGGGTAGAGGGAGGCAGAAGGGTTTTGCATTGGATTGGGTAGGTTATATGGTGGAGGGCTGAGGGAGTTTCACAAAATGAATTAAGTAGAATTATAGCACAGATTACAGTTTAATGCAGTGTGATTGATTATGGTATAATGCATGGATGGAAATGGTCACTTTACACATAAGAAGTAATAACAAGGTGATGGGGAAGGGAATTACATACTAAGTAACAGTCACAATAGAGAAACTGTTCATCCACAAGTGATACCACATTAAATTTTACACACCCACATGTTGGAGAAGATAACAAGGATGAAGAGGGAAGAACTCTGGCTTATTGTCGGACGTAGGAATTCCCTCTTCTCCCCCTTTTTGGGTTTTTTTTTTCACACTCATTCACTAATTCCAAATTCACTTAATTATGAACTGATATGGCACTAGTATTTTTTTTTCTTCCCTCTTATTCACTAATTCAAAATTCACCTAATTATGAACTGATACTACACTAGTATGTTTTTTTTTTCACTGAAGGTTTTTTTTTTCTTCCTCTTTTCTTCCCCTTTTGTGTGGATATATTAAACTCTTAGTAACCTCGCAGGATTAAGGACATTTGCCCATTGGAGTTAGAAGGGAGGAAGGGAAGAGGGGAATGAGGAAGGGAGGAGATGTGAGGTAGGTTGGGATGGGGGGGGGGGGGGGGGGGGGGGG
>BLSH010029775.1:635275-646310 GCA_018402905.1 Glandirana rugosa
TACAGAATCTAAATCCGGATCATGTCATGTGTGATCAAAAAAAAAAAAAGCAAGTTGGGTCGTCCCGACTTGCTTTTTTTTTGTTTTTTTTGCCTATCAAATCCTCCTCGGCGACATGATTGTTAGGTTGCAATCATGTCACTAGAGGGGACGACACAATAACACAAGAAGCTCCTCCTAAACTATCCGTTTTTTTTGTTTTTTTTTCGTTCAGCCCTGCTGGGTTGAACGAAAAAAAAAAAAACTAGTGTGTACTGTACTAGGCCTAAATCTAAGACATTTTTCATAAACAAAATCGCTCCTCCATGTAATAAAGCCGTACCAATCCACAGATGTGAAGTACAGGGTACACACACTGGGAACCACTGCTTGTTAAAGCGGAGGTCCGGGCTAAAAAAAAAAATTAAAAGTCAGCAGCTACACATACAGTAGCTGCTGACTTTTAATATTAGGACACTTACCTGTCCTGGACTCCAGCGATGTCGGCACCCGCCGCCGATCTTCGGATCGGGGGACGGGTGCAGCCGCCTCCATCGCGGGTAAGGGAACCCGGACGTGTAAGCAGTACAGCTTCACGCCGGGCACCTTACCGCGCATGCGCGAGCTCTGCCACGCTCTGCTACTGGCCAAGCGGCCAGTAGCAGAGCGAGCAGGGAGGAGGGAGCCGGCTTCTGACGTCAGCGGCCACGTCCGCCGGCCAGAACTCCCGGAAGTGTGGAAAAGGACACCTGTCTAAAGACAGGTGTCCTCTTCCCCCTCCCCCCCGAAAGGTGCCAAATGTGACACCTGAGGGGGGGAGGAATCCAACCAGCGGAAGTTCCACTTTAGGGTGGAACTCCGCTTTAAATCAGAGTGCAAGCTCTTTAGAAAAATCATGTCACACAAAGAAAAAACACATTTTGCAAGTACAAAACTTTCTATAAATCTAAAATTGTGTTTTTCTGTGTGCCCTGGCACACATACACACATAGCTTACACTCTGTGAGGTTTAGCAATCAGTGGCTCTCTTTGTGGCACTACGGGTTCCCAGTGTGCGTACTCTGTACTTCACAATGTGTGCCTACCATGGAGGGGCTAGGTGGGCTGTATTTCACCTCAAAAAAGCTGTTAGAGCTTTAGGCTGCATGCACAATGAAGCTGATAAACAACTGGTCGTTTGGGCGTTTTTTTTTTTTTAAACCGCCCATAAACGCCCCATTGTTATCCTATGTGTCCATGCACACATAGGCGTTTGTCATTTAACAGCAGTGGCGTTTATGGGCTGTTATCTGAACACTCTAAATTGGCCTTCAGGAGTCGTTCTTATGACCGCAAAAAACGCTGGACGCCAATAAACCCATTGTAGTCAATGGAAGCTACTGAAGTTAAAAAAAAAAAAAAAAAAAAAAAAAGCTCCTGAACGCTGCTAAAAGCATGTTTTCTAAGCGGCATCTCCTGCCACATAATCTGATGCCCAGAGAGCGTCCATTGTGCATGGAGCCTTAGAGAATGTCCTTTTTTCCAGTATATGACATGGCATTACTCTGAGTCTGTGGCCTTGTTGTGACACTGTAGGTCCCCGGCTGGTAAGGTCTGCTGTATTTTAATGCTACAAGAAAGGACGATTGTAGTTTTGGGAGGATTTTTCTGTGACAGAACATTGTTCACTCTGTGTATAGCCACCATGTTCTCTCACTGTGGCACTGCATGTGCCATCATGTGTACCCTGTACTTCCACAACTTTTGGTTGTTGTTGTTTACTGTTACATGGAAGAGTTTGCACTCTGACATTGAGACAATATGGGGGCCGCCGTCCCTGGCTTCTGCCTCATAAAATGTTTGTTGCTCATTCATTGGCTTGAATACATTTTGAGGTACTGACAGGTCAGAAATGTGGACTTTTCTGACTTTCTAATCTGCATGCTTATTCCAAGTTGGTAGCCATGGAAGTAATAAGGCCAGGGAACTGGCATTAAATATTCTGAGAGGGATTTGAGCAATGGCAGCCCTTGCATGTCTGTCAGTACGGGTCTCTGGCTTTCGTTGTGGCACTGCAGCTAAGAAGTGTTATGTAGTCCATCCTCTGCATTGTCACAGCTGCCCTGTTTGGAATAGGTTACTTTAGCATAGTAGTTTTTGTTGGGAAGAAGTGCAACTAATGCAGGAGAACAAGCCGTTTTTTATTCATGGGCTTGCTGTTTATATGGCACATCAGTCTACAGGCATATGGTGCTGGGTGATAGAAGTGCTTTATCACAGGAGCTTGCAGTCGGTTAGGAAGAGGCTGTGTTGATGCTAGCACGTGTAGGATCATGAGGCTCAGTGGTGTGTGACATGCAGCAGGCTTTGATTGGTCAGTTCTGTTTCTATGCTTCCAGGTCAGGTAGGGCAGATTTAGACATGATTACGAACATGCCCCACTTGGATAAGTAAACTGTGCGTGTGTAAGCTTATCAGGTGCAACGGCTTTACCTGGGCACTTCTAAGTCTTTTGCAAGAAGTTGCGATTCTCAATCCATTGTGTTCTTACAGACCAACTCCTATATGAATATTGATGTACTGTATGTAATGTGCATGATGGCAAACATTCTTTTTATTTTCTCTTTATTGGTTTTCTCAGACAATACATAAAAAGACAATAAATGCAAAACTACCTATACATCATCTAATTTCTATGACATTCCACATAGACGCAAAACTAACCCATTCCCCCCCAAAAAAAGTAAGTAAATAATATGTTCCCACTTGTACATACATTCATATTTTCCTTTGCTCTTATGTCTCCTTAAAGTGATACTAAAGGCTCACAGTTTTTTTTTTTTTAAATAACAAACATGTCATACTCACCTTCTCTGTGCAGCAGTTTTGCACAGAGTGGCCACTAACCCCGTCTTCTGAGGTCCTCCGGCTCCTCCTCTTCTTGAGTGACCACCACAGGGAAGCGCTTCCCAGGGGTCACCCGTGCGGGCGGGCGGGCTTCCATGTCCTGCTGTTGTGTGTATTCTCACAAACAGCGGCACTCGGCCACACCCCCGGGTCACTGGACTTGATTGACAGCAGCAGGGGCTAGTGGCTCCCTTGCTATCAATCCAGCCAATGAGGACCGGAGCAGCTCGTGTGAGCTGCGAGGCTCGTCCCTGCTGCGGGATCGTTTTGGGCTCAGGTAAGTGAAGGAGGTCCTGGGGGGGCTGCTGCAGGTGAAAAAGCTTTTTCACCTTAATGCATTAATGCATTAAGGTGAAAAACCTTGAGGGTTTACAACCCCTTTAACAGTCCATGCGCACATACAGTGCATCCGGAAAGTATTCACAGCACTCCACTTTTACCACATTTTGTTATGTTACAGCCTTATTCCAAAATGGATTAAATCCATTATTTTCCTCAAAATTCTACAAATAATGACAAGGTGACAGAAGTTTGTTTGAAATCTTTGCAAATTTATTAAAGGTAAAATTGGAAAAAAAATTCTGTGTACGCAAGTATTCACAGCCTTTGCCCAATACTTTGTTGAAGCACCTTTGGCACCAATTACAGCCTGTCTTTTTTTGCGTATGATGCTACAAGCTTGGCACACCTATTTTCGGGCAGTTTCTCCTTTTCTTTGCAGGACCTCCCAAGCTCCATCGGCTTGGATGGGGAGCGTTGGTGCACAGCCATTTTCTGCTCTGGCTGGGCCACTCAAGGACAGTGAGAGGTGTCCGATACCCACTCCTTTGTTATCTTGCCTGTATGCTTAGGGTCGTTGTCCTGTTAGAAGATGAACCTTCGCCCCAGTCTGAGGTCCAGAGTGCTCCAGAGCAGGTTTTTATCAATGATGTCTCTGTACATTTCTACCTTCATCTTTCCTTCTATCCTGACTAGTCTCCCAGTTCCTGCTGCTGAAAAACATCCCCTGTAGGGATTGTATTGGCCAGGTGATGAGCGATGCCTTGTTTCCTCCAGACATTACACTTGCCAATCAGGCCAAAGAGTTCAATCTTTGTTTCATCAGACCAGAGAATTTTTTTTCTCATGGTCTGAGTCCTTCAGGTGCCTTTTGGCAAACTCCCGGTGGGCTGTCATATGCCTTTTACTGAGGAGTGACCCCCGTCTGGCCACTCTACCATACCGGCCTGATTAGTGGAGTGCTGCAGAGATGGTTGTTCTTCTCTCTCCACAGAGAAATGCTGGAAGGGGCCAAGCCCAACCCCTTTAAAACAACCCCACCCCATAAGCCCCCCCCCCCACCAAATGATTTGGACCAGTCAGTGCACAAAACAAAATATACATTTAAAGTATAACTAAAGGCAAACCTTTTTTGGACAGAGTGGAGAGGGATTAGAGCCCCTGTCCATTTTTTTTGCTGTCTGTGCCCCTGTTAAGGAGATTCACCTCCTCTATTTGTGCTCTTTACCATTATCATTGAAAGTGAAAATAAAAAGATAACCCCACTTTTTGGGTTGTCCCCAGAAAAGTAATAGATTCAAAATCTTCCAAAGGGGGCACTAGTTCTGGTGAGCTGGGGGTCCCCAAAAAAATCCTTTAATTTGCAGAGCAATCCTCTCACTTCCTGTTTGGCTATGGGACAGGAAGTGAAGGGAAATCTCCACAATGGGACAGAGATGTCAAAAAAAAAAGACGGAGTTATATAACCCTCCCTTACGCTATCCAAAATGAAAAAAAAAAATTGCCCATAGTTCTACTTTAAGTGTAATTAAACTCTCTCAACATTAACTATTTTAATCCTTATGTTGCTAGCATTAGTAAATAGATGGGAAGGTATACTATAGTTAGTTGTTTAGAATTTTTTATTTTTTTAGTTGCTTCCCTGTGTCTGGCCCAAGCCGAAATGGCATACATCTTATAGGCATTTTTTTTCTTTCATCTGGAGGAGGGGTTGTCTCAGCTAAACACACCCTCCTGCCTGCATGCCTGTGCTAAGGGCAGTTGGTTTCAAGGAAGTAAATGGAATCATCTGCCCTTACTCAAGATGGCTGCGGCAAGAAATACTAGGGGGATGTTTTTCATAGTGATTTCTCAACAAAATAAATTATGGAGGCATTGATAGAAGGGTGAGTTTGTTTTGAATATTAAAGCAGAACTCTGGTATCGGCAAAAAATCCCCCATTGGTACACCCCCCACACTAAACACTTATTACATTTTGTGAAATTACTTACGATTGAATAAAAAATATGAGTTTAATTTTCAGGAAGTGAGCTCAGTTCAAAAAAATGCATTGTGTATTCTCCCAGCGAGGCTCTGTTAGAACGGTGATTGCATCATATCCTCTTCTGTCTCTTTACACGATCCTCAAACTACATTTCCCATCATGCTTTGCATATTGCAGGGAATGTGGGAGGTACACTAGGCCTGTACATGTAAATGTGAACAAGCCCACTTCCACATAAATCACACCCCTCATTCTGCAGCCAGGCCCAATACTTAGTCACACCCACAACAGGGCAGAATAAGTTACAGCCTTAAAATATGCATAAATGCAAAACGTGTGTTTTCTCCCCTCCAGAGCAAATAGTGTCAGCAGCACACCATTATCTCCAAACGAGTCCAAAGCTTTATTCACCGATCACATAGCTACAGCAAAGAGTGACGTTTCAGAGCCGTGCAGGACCCATTCATCAGGTCACATGCCTGATGAGAAGGGGTCCTGCGTGGCTCCGAAACGTCGCTCTTTGCTCTAACTATGTGATCGGTGAATAAAGCTTTGGACTCGTTTGGAGATCCTGGTATGCTGGTGACACTTATTGCTCTGACGTTATGCGGTTCCAGCAGTTGGTCATTTCAAGCACCCACAGTAGAATAAGCTATCAGTGCAGGAACGTGTGCATTGAGAATATGACAATTGGACTTCTCTCCCCTCCAGACACAACAGGAGATAAATATATTGTCCTTACTTGCTTTCTGTAATCATTACTGAACTGTACACACATCCCATAATGATATATTCCTCCTCCTGCTGTAGCATTGAGATCTTTCTAACCGCAATCAGCGCTTAAAGGGTGTATGAGAACATCCCTAGCCGCACCACAGAAAGAGCTGGGCCATGATGTTTCACATTAGCGTGTGACACGTATATGTTGGCATGGTAAAAAACAAAGTGTAACACTAACTTGCTAATCAATAACACAATAAGGGTGGAACCCTCTAATGTAAGGAAATCTCAATACACTTCAATATTACCACAATACCGGACTCTGTGATGTGTAACGTCACACATAATACACCTCTCACTGAAAATAAGACATAAGAATGACTGGAAACTTTGCTTTTCAGTGCAGCCTCATCAGTGCCCATTAGTGCATTTTATCGGTCCCGCCTCATTGCAGCTTATCAGTGCTCATAAGTGCGGTCTCATCTGTGCCCATCAGTGTGGCTTATCAGTGCGGTCACACCAGTGCCCATCAGTGCGTCTGACCAGTGCAGCTAATCAGTGTAGAGTGGGCATCAATGACAGATCAACCACTGCCCGCCCTCTCATCAATGACAAATGGGAGATTCCTGCTATGTGAAAACACCGCTCTCTGTAACTTCTCTCCTCCCATCCCTGCATTGGAACAGTGCGCTTAGCGCTGTATATCATAATGCGGGGATGGGAGGAGAGAAGTTACAGCGAGCGGTGTTTTCATATAGCAGGAATACCAGACCTGTGATAACCGAGATCTCCGCTCTGTCATTGATGAGAGATGGCAGGCGGTGCTGGCAGGGAGGAGGGAGCGGAGGAGGAGCGCAAACCGCCTCTATGGGCGGCACAGACCGGTGGCTGTGAGACCCCCTCTGCCCACTACAGTGAGCAGGGCAGAAATAAGTCCCTTTTTGCTGTTAGAAAATCTACAGGTGGGAGTGCCAAGACCACTGGCTGGCAGTTCAGGAGAGATAACAGGCAGCAGTCTTACAAACAGGAAATCACTTGGCAATAATAGCTGTTCAGCAGGCTATTGCAGAGGAACTACAGAGCTCAGCAGAAGATGGATGGCATAGTTGGTGAAGGTAGGAAAATAGCAACAAGGACATGGGAAAAAGTTTTTTTTTTTCCCGGAGTTCTGCTTCAGTACGGCTATAGTCAAATGACGTCCGCAGATGGGGATCTCCCATCCTGGGTGGGTGTCATATGATGTCCTTGGTATTTCACTGCTACTGTGGGCCCGCAGCGCGGGGATCAGGCCATCAGCCCATCCCCGATCATGGTAAAAAGCCAATAAAATCTGGCTCATTACCACGTGATCTAATGACAGCCGGTCACTATGGAGGTCCATGCTCGTGCGCACCCCCGGGGGTGTGCGGGGATCGGGTTGAGGCTTGTCCCTCGTACAAAGCCCAGCCCTGATCATGGTAAAGAGCCAATGAAATTGGCTCTTTACTACGTGACTGGCTATGTCCAATTACAGCCGGTCACATGATGTAAACAAACCGCGGTAATCGTGTGTGAGGAGATTGCGGTAACAGCTTGTTACCGCTTACAGTACACACCAAGCACACTGACCCCCCCCCAGTAATAGAGTACCTGTCGCCAGCCCATCTGAGTACCCGAGTCCCTGTCGCCAGCCCACCCGAGTCCCTGTCGCCAGCCCACCCGAGTCCCTGTCGCCAGCCCACCCGAGTCCCTGTGTACCTGTCGCCAGCCCATCAGCGCACCCGAGTACCTATCTGCAGCCCATGCCTCAAAGAATATACCTTGGGGTGTTTGCTTTCCAAAATGGGGTCATTTTGTGGGTAATTCCACTGTCCTGGTGCTTCAGGACCTTCAAAAGTGTGGTAGGTAGGAATGAAATTAGATGTATAATTTATGCTCCTAGAATGTATGAAGGTACTACTTCAGTGTTGGACCTCCTGTATGTGGCCAGGCTGTGTAAAAGTCTCACACATGTGGCATCTCCATACTCGGGATGAATAGAATATATTTTGGGGGGTTATTTTTTTGTACATGTTTTGTCTTAGAAATATCTTATAAATTAACCACTTTGTGTAAAAATAAAAGCGTTTTCATTTTCTTTCCCCGTTTTTCGAAGACTTATGGAAAAAATGAACCATTCAAAAGACTCATAATACCTCATAGAATATACGTTGGGGTGTTTGCTTTACAAAATGGGGTCATTTTGTGGGTAGTTCCACTGTCCTGGTGCTCCAGGCCTTCAAAAGTGTAATCGGTCGTTAGGAAATTTTATGTGTAATTTATGCTCCTAGAACGCCTGAGGGTGCTCCCTGCATGTTGGACCTCTCTGTGGCCAGGCTGTGTAAAAGTCTCACATGTGTGGTATCGCCATACTCGGGGTGAGTTGCAGAATGTATTTTGGGGTGTAATTGGAAGTATGCATATACTGTGTGTGAGAAATAACTTGTGACAATTTAAAAAAAAAAAATTCTTAATTTTCCCAAGAATTGTAGGAAAAAAATACTTAAAAAAACTCGCCATGCCTCATACTAAATACCTTGGAATGTCTACTTTTCAAAAAGGGGTCATTTGGGGGGTATTTGTACTTTCCTGACATTTCAGGGCCTCAAGAAATGAGAGAGGACCGTTTCACACGAGCATTCCGTTCAGGTCCTCCTGTCTGTTGTTCAGGTGGACCTGAACGGACACTCAGTGCAGCCCTATGGAGCTGTGGATGTCAGCGGAGACCTGTCTGCTGTCACCCGCCGCTCTACAATCCAATCCTGTCCATGAAATGCAGGCGGATTTAGATCAGTCTGTAGAATCGGATCGGATGACAACGGACAGGTGGTCCGTTGTCATCCGATCCCCATAGAGCAGAGCGGGGCTCTGACAGTTCCATCTACGGTGGGTGAGTGGAGACGGAGCTGTCATCCAGCTCAGTGGGGATCGGCAGATCTATCCCCGCTGAGCAAAAACATGCACTTCACACGGAAAGCCCGCGTGAAAAGGCCCATAGGCCGTCAGTGCATCAGGTGTGATCAATTTTCAATGATTGGCACTATAGCTTGTGGACTGTATAACTTTCACACTGACCAAATAATATACAGGCGGTCCCCTAGTTACAAAGATCCGACTTACGAACGACTCCTATTACAAATGGAGGGAGACAACAGGAAGTGAGAGGAAATCTACCCCTAGGAAGGGAAATTCACTCCTGTAAGAGTTATTATGGGAAAAAGGTGCTTTATCACCAATCCTTGTTTCTACAACAACCCAAAATTTTCAAAATCCAATTATCATTGGGAAAGGAAGGGAGGTGAAATCTTCTGAACAGAAACCTAGACAGCAAAACAAACATTACAAGGGTGTTACCCCTTCCCTATGCTATCCAAAAAGCTTAAAAATAGTTCTTTTGGCTGAAGCTACACTTAAAAATGCACCTGTTCTGACTTACAAACAAATTCAACTTATGAACAAACCTACAGACCCTATCTTGTTTGTAACCCGGGGACCGCCTGTACGCTTATTTGGGTTATTTTTTTTACCAAAGATATGTAGCAGTATAGGTTTGACCCAAATTTATGAACAAAAATGACTTATTTGCAAAATTTTATCATAGAAAGTAAAAAAGTATTTTTTTTTTTTTTTCAAAATTTTTGCTTTTTTTTCACTTATGTCGCAAAAAATAAATAACCCAGAGGTGATTAAATACCACCAAAAGAAAGCTCTATTTGTGTGAAAAAAAAAAGATAAAAATGTTGTCTGGGTACAGTGTTACATGACTGAGCAATTGGCATTCAAAGTGTGAGAGCGCTGAAAGCTGAAAATTGGTCTGGGCAGGGGGTATATAAGTGTCATATAGTGTCCCTTCCCATAACCCGTACAAAATCGAGTCGGGTTGAGCGCTGCTCAAGTAGCTTGGTTTTCAGTGAATGAATAAAAAGATTCCTCTAATTGTCGGACATGGAAATACATATGGATGGCTCAGTCTTCACCTCAGCCAATCAGAGGAATCTATATTTATTCATAGAATTCAAAGCTCACTGTGAATGGCTGAGCAACGCACAGGCCAACTCGATTAGTATTGGGAGCAGGACAGGAGGAGTTTTTATCTTATTTTTTTCAGCCAGCGATGCTCTTTCAACTAAAAGCAATCCTAGCAGCTGATTAGCCACTGTATTGCTTTTACAGGCAGGGGGGCATAGGCATCCCCCCCCGGCCATCTCTATGGTCTAGGAGACCAGAAGCGACGGCATTATGTCACTTCAAGTTAGGGCGGTTGGAAAACCTTTTTTTTTTTTTTTTCTTTTTTTTGTGTTTTTAATCTCATGCTTTCCAGGGTAGAGGAGAGATCTGCGGTTTGTTAGACTCCAGATGTCTCCATAAAGAGAACCGGTCATGCCTTTTTTCTATCACAAGAGATGTTTACATTTCTTGTGATCGGAATAAAAATAATTGAAGAGATAGTGTAAAAAAAACAAACCAGCAAAAAAACTGAACAAAATACATTTTTAAAGCGCCCTTGTCCTTCTGTGCTCTCGCGCAGATGCGAACATATGCATAGATCGTGCAGGCATATGTAAATGGTGTTCGCACCACACATGTGAATGTTCTAGCGAGAGCAATAGTTCTAGTGCTAGACCTCTTCTGTGATTCTAAACAGGTAACCTGTAAACATTTTGAAAGCATCGCCTATGGAGATTTTTAAGTATCAAAGTTTGTCGCCATTCCAGGAGCGTATGCAATTTTAAAGCATTGGGTTATATATTGTGTTTTTTTTTTTTTTTTTGCATTAGTTAATTAAACTGTATCTTTTCCTAAATTGCATTTGAAAAACCTCTGTGCAAATACCACGTGACATAAAAAATTGCAACAACCACCACCTTTCTTTAGAGCCCCTGCTAAAAAAAAAGTATCTATTTGGGGTTCTAAGTAATTTTCTAGCAAAAAAATGTTGATTTTTACAAAGTGTCAGAATAGGCCTGGTCTTTTAATAGTTATACAATGCTCCAGTTGGCACATCTAGTAGTGAAGGTAACTTTCTAAACACATGGATTTATTTATATATATATATATTTATATTTTAATATATCATATTTTTCCTGTAGCCCTGATGAAGGAGCAGTTTGTGACACCATAAAACGTGTTGGATGTCTTTTTTTTTTTTTTTTTTTTTTTTTTTTTTG
>BLSH010029775.1:646320-656656 GCA_018402905.1 Glandirana rugosa
TTTTTTTTTTTTTTTTTTTTTTTTTTTTTTGGCTAAAGGGCTATGAAATCTTTTTGAACTTTTTACCTTTACCTTGGCTCTTCTGTTGTATTTTCAAGCTTTGAGCGGTTTCCTAGCTTTTCTCTGAACCTCTTCACATACACTTCCCTCAGCTCATTCTGTTAAGGGTCAGTGACTAAACATTTGAAATGGCTATCCAGAGAGGGTGTTACCTTGGCTAAGCTAAATGGTTTCTGAATATTGAACTAGTTTGTCTGGTACCAGTGCTATGTCTTTAACCACTTCAGATCCGCGCTATTGCCGAAGTACGGCTCCAGTGCGGATCTGAAATGCCGGGACGACATCCATGGACGTCGTCCCCTGTGCGCGCTCCTCGATGTCCGCCCGGACCCACCGATCTCTTTTAGGAGCCTCAGAACGGGGAACCGCCGATGTAAACACGGCGGTTCCCCGTTCTGTGACAGGGGACATGACAGATCTACTGATCCCTGTCACTGGGATCAGTTAGATCTGTTATGTCCCAGCCAGCCCTGCCCCCCCACAGTAAGAACACACCCATGGAACATATGTAACCCCTTCACTGCCCCCTGCTGGTTAACCCCTTCAATGCCAATGACATTTACACAGTAATCAGTGGATATTTAAATTTCTGATCGCTGTATAAATGTCATTGGTCCCAAAAATGTGTAAAAAAATGTCCGACATGTCCCCTGCAATATCGCAGTCCCGATAAAAATCGAAGATCGCCGCCATTACTAGTAAAAAAAAAAAAAAAATAATAATAAAAACACCATAAATCAATTCCCAGTTTGTAGACGCGATAACTTTTGCGCAAACCAATCAATATACGCCGATTGCGATTTTTTTTTTTTTTTTACCAAAAATATGTAGAAGAATAAATATCGGCCAAAACTGATGAATAATTTTTTTTAATGGATTTGTACTTTAGCAAAAAGTAAAAAATATTATTATTTTTTGCAAAATTGTCGCTCATTTTTTGTTTATAGCGGCGATCAGAAATGATGCAGAGGTGATCAAATACCACCAAAAGAAAGCTCTATTTGTGGGGAAAAAAAGACGCAAATTTTATTTGGGTACAACGTCGCACGACCGCGCAATTGTCATTCAAAATGCGACAGCGCTGAAAGCCAAAAATTGGTCTGGGCAGGAGGGGGGTTTAAGTGCCCAGTAAGGAAGGGGTTAAACTTTCTAACCTCCTGCTAATGTTTATATCCAGTCCACATTATTGGAGCACAATAGCCTTCAACTTTTTATGATTTTACTAGATATCTGGCTTATATTAGTGTATGGGAAATCTGAAGCCTAGAAGAGCGTGCACGGTGCAGGTGAAGCTTGTGCAGAGAGCCCTCATACCTGACATTCCCCAAGGTTACTTCTTGAAAGGTAACAATTTTTAAAGCACATTAGTTCTGCCAGATATATTCTGTCACTTTGTACAACCCCGTTGCTCTGTTGCTCCATCGAGACTCGGGGAAATACCGGGCCCTTCTGGCAATGGGAGAGGAGACCATTAGCATTGTGTAAGCTCCAACACAAAGCTAGCACAGGGTTTGAAATGGTGGAAGTATGGGGATGGAAAGCATCAATGTGTGTGTAAGTGCTTTCAGTAGAACCATTCACTCTGTGCTAAATGGGTAAAGTGCCAGAGCAGGGTGACCCAGACAGCTTTGCAAATCTTTTTTACTTGTGTTTTGAGAGCTGTCAGGTCTTGGTTAGTATGTAAAAATTGCTTAGTAATAGCCATGTCCTGGGACTGTAAATTATATAGCGTAAACCTAAATGGGGAATTAAGTAATGATTGGCGACTTATACAAGTGTTAAAGCCCCTACAAGTGGCTTGAATTTTGGCTGATATTTGCTAAATTGGCTGAAATTTGAGCAGTTAGTGATTCTGTAAACCCCATGCGTCTAAACAAAACCGGATTTAAAAATCAGCCAGGTGGAGCCAGGTGGAAAACTATCGACAAAGTGCTGTTCATTTTCAGCAGCACTATTGCATTTAGGTAACTGCATTTGCTGCTGCTTTTGCCTGAATACAATAGCAGGCAGTGAATATTCCTCCATCCACATGTGGATGAGGGGTTTAGTTTTTGTCTGTGGGCTGAACAAGAGAAAATGAGCTGTTTATGGTGACCTGCACTTTTTCAGCTGCTTCTGCATAACTGGTTTTGATTGAAATGTAGGACTGGTAATACATGCATGTTTTGAGAATTTTTATATACTCTGGGTCACAGTTGAAAGTTGCAGCTCACCTATACTACTACCCTCTCTTCTGTATATCAATGGAAAGACCACACTTAAATTTAATGCTATTCTGTTTGCCCCTAATATTGAAAATGTAGAACTCCCTGATATGCATTTGAAACTTTTTATCTTTCGTGGGTCTTATGACCCTTTGTTAAAGAAAATACAAACCTTTTTTTTTTCTTTAGTGGCACCAAGGTAAATCCTCGCCTATTCATCAAGCACTACTTAATGACACTTCAAAACTTCTGATCTCCTGCTGGCCCTGACCCCTCCTGGTCGGTTCTGGCTCCACTGTTTCCAAATGAGAGATTATTATTAATAATCACTGTAAAAGCAGGGTTCCCTCCATAGACTGTGTCGGCACATCTCTGGCCCTGCCACTCCTCTCCTTGCTCTACATTCTTTTAATGTCCAGATAAACCTCTCAACCATATTGTATTGTGGCCTGGGAAACCGCACTCTACACAGAATATTCAGAATGAAGCCAATGAGGCGTTTAAGATAACCCATAAACTTACTAGGGCCACCTCAGATCAGGAGAAGGGCTCTAAAATATTGACCTAGTGGTAAAAAAGCCACTATGCCCTGCACAAGACCTTTCTTACAATTACAACTGTTTGCACTGTGGCACGACATGCTGAACTTGTGGCTGCCCACGAATCAAGCAACTCTCTCTGGGATGCTACATTAGACCTGTGTTGCCAAACAAAAGATGGATCAGTGCTGAAAACTCTTCAAATTGCACTACTGTCCATCCTGTCCAGTTCTTATTCTCGCATTGTAAAGAACCTTCTCCACTTCTTCCTCTCAGTGATGCGTACTATTATGCTCTTCTTCAGCTCTATCAAGGACTGTGTTCAAGAGTTCTGCCACCTCATGAGAATGGATAAACTAATTGCATCTCCATGACACACAAGGTCAATACAACATGAGGTTCTTGGATAACTGACCAGTGGGGTGGGGGCTTGCTGGGCCACTGCATAAAGATCACTTCTGTTATGCAGAGTGCAGTGCCCTTTATGTTCAACCTGTTCTGTGGATTTTGTACTACTACTAGGGATTTATTTAACTAAATACGTTGCATTTACCTTCCTACTGACTATGGAATGTGTCTTGCTACTTCCTTCTTAAAGTGGAAGGAAAAGCTTAGGTTCAATTAACTCCCCACAATTAAACATTGTAAGTCCATTGTTGTGTACAGTTTTCCAAAACTGTGTTGTACCTTTTTTTTTATTATAATGCATTGCAGTCACATTGGAATGCCTCTCCGTTTATACAAGTAGGGCAGTTTGTTGACTGTTGAGAAAACCTATGACATCCTAGATGGAACGGGTGTATTGGGGATGGGGTCAAGTGGGGCTCGGAGTGTAGGGCGCAGGAAAGGGTTAGGGACTGTGCTGTTCCACTTGCTCAGGCACAGACAACTGTACCAAGGAGTGCCTGTGAGCAGCCACATTCAGCTGCACAGGCACACCGTTGATGGCGAAGCACAGGGAAATTGTTGAATGTCTGGATTACACTGTTTCTTTTTTTTTTTTTTATTTTTTTTTTTCGAAATAATTTTTATTATTTTCACAAAATAAACAGAACAATGGGTTACAATCTTCTATTGATTATAAGTACAAAGTGATATCAAACCCATAACATACAAAGTCAGTTATACAGACAGGTAATTGAGATCAACATAAAGTAGTATATAGTTCTACCTTTTTTTTTTTTTCCCCAAAAGTATTTTATTGAGAACATGTTAAGAAAGTACATACATGTCAAGAGAAGGTGTGTTACATTTTCAGCTTTTCATTTGTATAGAAAAAAAGATGAACATAACTTCAGTATACGTATGAAGTTTCAACCTTATAAAGAACATTGAATAACATCTGTTCGTATTATAGTTCCACATATATTGAACTTTATTGTGGTATTTGTTAGAGAATCCTAGCGTTTGTGTCTTATATTAGGAGAATACCAGGGGGGTGATTCGTGTTTTCATGGTTTAAGGTGCTCGGCCTTTCCCGGGTCCCCCCACGGTGCCTCCAGACCGCCAAACCACCCCCGCCGGGGGACAGGAAGCCAGGCGGGGGCACCGCGGAGGGGCCTGTCGGGATGATCCATAAGACCCCTTTGGGTATTATTATTCTTGGTTTCATTGGTGGTCAACTACGTTTGCGAGTCACTTATTATCTTGGGGAAACGATGTGGTGTCCGGTCATGTAGTGGCTGCGTAGGGTAAGGGACTTCTCCTTTTCGTGTGTGTACTTTGAGGTGACATGGGGATCATCTCGTAAATGTGTCTTCAGGTGTTTGTCATTATATATTAGGTGTGATTGTGTTTGCCTTTACGGGGTTGCTGTGAGTGTGGAGTATTCCGTTGATGTTTTGAAATGTTGCCAGCAGGCCCAAATGGTTTGGAATTTGTGTGAGGAGTCGTTTGTTTGGTGAATTAAATCCTCCATTTCTTGTATTTTATTAATTCTTTTGAACCAGTCTTGAATAGTAGGGGGGTTGGATGATTGCCAGCAGGCCGGAAGGGTCATTTTGGCTGCATTGAGTAGGTGGAGTGTTAGGGATTTCCTGTAATGCTTTTGGGGAATTGAGGTGTGATGGAGGAGTAATTGTGCTGGAGAGAACTCTAGGGTGTATGAGGAGATCTGGGAAGTCAGACGGTGTACTTCCATCCAGAAAGGGACAATCTTGGGACAGGACCACCAAATATGTAAAAATGAACCTATGTCTTTGGAGCATCGCCAGCACTTTGGAGTAATGGGTGGGTTCATTTTGTGAAGTCGCTGAGGGGTTTTGTACCATTTTGAGAGTATTTTGAACCCATTTTCTTGGGCTGAGACATTGATCGATCCTTTGTGGATTACACTGTTTCTAATCACTCATTGAGCAATTATAATAATGCATAATATAAAAGTTTTACATATTATACATAAAAATAAAGGGTTGTTTTGCATTTTTAACAGGAATTACAAATTAAAGTAATGAATTGGGCCGTTAAAGTAATTTTCTGACTTTAGAACACCCTCAAAGTAGAATTCCATTCAAAATACAATATCTACCCTTTATTTCTTTGAAAAAAAATCATAAACTTCTATATTAAACACTTATGGATTGCTAAATGTCTGATTTAAAAACCTTCAATTCAGACTTCGAGGAACCGTCCTCTCCTTCACCGATAACCGTTGCAAATTTGGCTGCTCAAAGGCACTCCCTAATACTGTTGTCAGTGCCTGTGCTAACCGAGCCGCACAGCCCCTCGGAACAACGATCAGCCCGCCTAGCCCCACCCCTTCTGTGACATCAGAAAGCATCCTTAAATCACGAGAGAGCTCTGGATGTCATGTCATGCCCTCACTATCTTTCACTGCACGCCCACCGGCTTTGCACTTAAAGCGGTAGTAAAACCCTGCAAGACAATCGCACATTATGAAATCCTTACCATAGAATGAGGACCCCGCAGCCCGACTCGGTCAGCGCTGAGGGAGCCGGCATGATGTCCCTGATGTTTCCTCCTTGTCCGCGGCTCCAGCGATGTAGTGGCCGGACCCGCAAGGCATCACTACCTCGCGTGGGAGCCCGTTATTCTGGCAGGGAGCTCTGATTTTCCAGCAGCATCCGCCGAATCATCAGAGCGCATGCGCCGCTGCATGCAGGGCAAATTTTTTAGGAGATATTCATTTAGGCTTACCTGTAGTTAAAAATTACATTTGGGGGATACAACCGCTTTAAGCCTTGTACACACGATGAAAATATCGGATGAATGATCGTCTGTTTTTTTTTTTGCATGCTCGTCTCATATAGAAAATGAAGAGGTTATTTTCATATAGAATATGAAGAGGTGTTACAAAAGTGTTCGAACGACAGAATACAACTTCGGAAGCTATGTAATGTGTTGTATTGTAATGTATTCTGTTTCTTTTTTTTTTTTTTTTTTTTTTTTTTTTGTGGCGAACCAATACTGTACCGATTAAATGAAAATCATTAATTTTGGTATTGAGAAAAATGTTCCTGTTTGTCCCTTCGGATAATTTCGCATGAGCTGCCATAATCAGCTCTCCAGAGCTGTGTATGAACGATTTTCTGATTGTGTACTAGATTTTAGAATCCGAGGATTACGATCACATGACAGGTCGACAGATGACAGGCTGTGAACTGCACAAATAAAAAGTAGAAGAATGACAATTTTTACATTATGGAGCATATGGCTGACTTGTTGGTACATTAACAATTCTGGAGTGGGTTATTTATGTATAAGGCTTTTCTTTTACTTTGTGTAAGGTTACTGCATAGGAGTCTGGCTATGGGTAGTAAAACATCCCTACATGCTGTCTGACAGACTCTTGAAAATGTATTTAAACCCATTTTCTATATCTCATTTGTTTTTCACCCTAATAGAAGACATCTTACCCACTTTTCATAATCTAGGAATGAAAGCTTTTATACAGCAGACTAAAACAATGTGCTGCTTCAATTCATTGTGGAGTTAACATTAGCAGGTTGACGTAAGTGAGAAGGACCTCTGTGCTTACATTGGGATTCGTTCCAAGAGTTCTTCCAGCCAGTGTCTGAGTTTTCACGTCATTTGCAAAAGCAGTCTTGTACGCAATATGTTTATGGCTTCTGTATTTTGTTGAAGATGCTGACAAAACAATACAAACCATCTACATATGTTTTTGCATGCCTGTCCTATTAAAGCGGAGTTGCACCCTCCGATTTAAGTAATGGTGAACCCCTGACATGCCACAATTGGCATGTCATTTTTTGGGGCAGCGGGTACCCAGTTTTCATAAGTACCCAGCTCCCACTTCCTCTCCTGGAGCTACGGCGCCAGAAAGGAAGTTAACCTCTCCCCCTTCCTCCCTGCAATCTTCTGGGACACGTCACAGGTCCCAGAAGATTGCCTGGCCATTCACAATGCCCAGTGCGGCTCGCGCATGGGCAGTGCACGCCTGGCTGTGAAGTCACAGCTGTGCGCTCACACTTGCTATGCGGGCGCCGCGTAATGGAGGGGGAGAGAAGTGAGGCATTAGGCGGCCACATCGCTGGACCGTGGGACATGTAGCCATTTATTAAAAGTCAGCAGCTACACTTGTGTAGCTGCTGACTTTTAAATGGGTGGAACTCCGCTTTAATGTCTCTATAAGGGTACGTTCATACTGGGGAGGGGCAGTAGCGGTAAAGCAGCGCTAATTAGCAGTGCATTTATCGCTATTATAGCGGCACTATGACACCACTATGCAGGCAGGGGCGGGGCGCTTTTAACCCCCAAGAAGGGGTTAACAAGGGGTTAAAAGCGCTTCCGAAGCGGTGTACAGCCACTTCGGGAGCGCCGTCCATTGCTTTCAATGAAGGGGGCGGTGGAGGAGCAGTATATACATCGCTCACCGCACCACCCCAAAGATGCTGCTTCCTGGACTTTTCTTCCTGTCCTGCAAGCACACCGCCCCAGTGTGAAAGCACTTGGGCTTTCACACTGGGAAGAATTGGGGGGGGGTGCTAAAAATAGCGCCTGTACAGCGCCTGAAAAACGACCCAGTGTGCAAGGGATCTAATGCTAGCCATACACTATACAAAAAATCGGCCAAACCCATTTTCGAAAAACGAACAATCGGCTGTGAGAGCAAATGATAGTGCCATCATGTAATGACCGATAAATTATTCAATGGACATAAATGAATCAGTTTTTTGTTTACCATATACCTAGCCCAAATAGTTTGGATGGGAAATACATTAATTTTTGGATTTATCGTTCGGCCGAAAATTTCCAAACCTGTCCTTCGTTTTTTTGGCTAAAAAAATGTCCCAACCGATATGTGCCCATTAACTGGCCAAAAAAAAGGAATGAACTGTCCAAATGACCGATTTTTCATATAGTATATGGCCCCCATAAGACTCTTTTCACACTGAGGCAGTTTTCAAGCATTTTAGCACCAAAAATAGTGCCTGTAAAGCACCTGAAAACTGCCTATCCTGCCACCTGAGTGCAAAAGCCCGAGTGCTTTCACACTGGGGCGGGGTGCGCTTGCGGGACAGGAAAAAATTCCTGCAAACCGCATCTTTGGGGTGGGTTGGGAGCGATGTAGCACTCCTAAATCGCCCCTGCCCATTAGAATGAATGGGCAGCGCTTCGGAAGTGGCGCAGCACAGGCGCTTTCAAACACTTTTTAACCCCTTCTTGGGGGTTAAAAGTGCCCCACTAGCGGCCAAAAGCACCCCTTAAACCGGTAAAGCACTGCTAAAACTAGCGACACTTTACCGCTAACGTACCCGCCCAGTGTGAAAGCAGCCTTCAGCATGTATTCTGTATATTTATGCATGAATGACTTCTGAAATGTGGTCTGATCTCCATCGAAGGCCCCTAAACCTACAACAGTAAAATCAGTCTGTATATGCAGTAAAGCATACTTGTTGTACTCACTGTGGGACCTAAGGGGTTAATCCTCTGCATTGTGTAAAAAGGCTGTTTGTCCGGTCTTCTCTGATCATCCCCTTCTTGCATTGTCCCCAAAACATCTCCAGTTAAGACAGTTAGTGGTGTCGGTCTGCACATGCTCGATTTGGTGTGTATTGTTCGAGTTTATTTATTTATTTTTTTTGGGAGAGTGCATGTGATCGGCACTGTCCAGACAGAGGATCAGGGGTACTGCATCCTCATAGAAAATCAGTGCAGAATGAATGATTGGAATATTAAGGTGGGACAGGTGGGGGGAGGAGGAAAATAAAATGTGGGAGCATAACGTATTAGTGTGTGGGAAGAAACACACTGGGAGTACCTCTTCTTTCCTTTTTTTTTTTTTTTTTTATTGTAGATGGACTTTTTATTGTTGGTATGATTTTGATACAGGACCTAGACCATATGGAAGTTGTAATAAGGGAAAATGCACCAATGAAACCCACATTCTAACGGAACAGGGGGATTTAGGGGTCAGCACGTTACAGAAGGGGGGGGGGGGAGGGAGAGATCTTATATGTGTAAAAAATGAGTAATCAGTGTAATATTTTACATAGAAACACAGAAAAGTGACGGCAGAAAAAGACTGAGTAGTCCATCGAGTCTGCCCCTTTTTATTTATTTATTTATTTTTTTTATTTATTTATTTTTTTTTACATTAACCTTGTTGTCGGACTATAGATGTATGTTTATCCCAAGCATGTTTGAAGCCCTTTACTGTTGACTGTCTCACAACCTCTGTTGGTACTTTATTCCAATCATCAACCACCCTTTCAGTAAAATAATACTTTCTAAGATTAGTTTTGAACTTCCCCCCCAGTTAGTTTGAGGTCATGTCCCCGTGTTCTTGATTTTGGTTTCATATTGAAAAGACTGCCCTCCTGAACCTTATTCACCCCCTTGATGTATTTAACCACTCCAGGTCCGCGCTATAGCTGAAATGCCGGGAGGACGTCCATGGACGTCCTCCACTGCGCATGCTCCCGCGCGCCCCCTGGCGGCAGCGGCGGCGCGCGCCCGTGGGTCGGGCGGACATCGAGACCCGCGATCACTTTCAGGAGCCTCAGAACGGGGAACCGCCGTTGTAAACACCACGGTTCCCCGTTCTGTGACAGGGGACATAACAGATCTACTGATCCCTGTCACTGGGATCAGTTAGATCTGTTATGTCCCGGCCAGCCCTGCCCCCCCACAGTTAGAACACACCCAGGGAACATTTGTTAACCCCTTCACTGCCCCCTGCTGGTTAACCCCTTCACTGCCAATGACATTTACACAGTAATCAGTGGACATTTAAATTTCTGATCGCTGTATAAATGTCATTGGTCCCAAAAATGTGTAAAAAATGTCCGACATTTCCGCCCCAATATCGCAGTCCCGATAAAAATCACAGATCGCCGCCATTACTAGTAAAAAAAAAAAAAAATAATAAAAACGCCGTAAATCAATTCCCAGTTTGTAGACGCGATAACTTTTGCGCAAACCAATCAATATACGCCGATTGTGATTTTTTTTTTTTACCAAAAATATGTAGAATATATATCGGCCAAAACTGATGAATAATTTTTTTAATGGATTTGTACTTTAGCAAAAAGTAAAAAATATTATTCTTTT
>BLSH010029775.1:722754-735766 GCA_018402905.1 Glandirana rugosa
TAAGAACACGACTCACCTGTTTGAGGACACAAGTCTTTCGTCGTCTCGCCAGCGGAGTCGCTTCCTGGGCATTCGATCACCTGTAGTGACCTCATCTTCAGAGATGAAGACACTAAAGGTCGAAAGTCCCACTTGTCGGTCCATATCATATACGTATCAATGTAACCAGGTTCGACCTAGTTACATTCGTACATATTATATGTCCACGACCAGTATATTAATCTTATAGTTTTTCAACTAAATTGGTTAAGGTAAGTTTTTCGCTTTGAACATATAATATAAGTAAGTAATGTGTGTCTGACTATCTAAAGTTTACAAATAAAGAAAATTAAAACTACTAATATTGACTGCTGATTCCTTTTAGGGTTTAAGTCATAGAGTCTTTAAATCTCATAACCCTTTTCCAACTTATAACTTCTGTCGCTCTGCTGCTTTCTGAACACAGGAGTTTGTCCACTCAGCACAAGAATGCTTTGCATTTTTGGAATGAATGCATAGTGCTCGGATTGGACGAAGTGGAGAGGCTGAGCACAGATATCACTCTCCCACCTTGTCCAAACAGAAAACACTTTGCATTCATTGAGAAGATGCAAAGCATTCTCTGAATGGCGCCCTTGCCAAGCAGCCGGCTGACCTGTGTTCAAAATGCAGCAGGACCTGGAAGCATGTGGAGATCCCTGGGGTAGTGGTGTCTACTTCAGTGGTTTCCAGCTTCCAGGAGCATCTGCCCGGTATGGCATATGTATAGTTACATTTATTCAAGCTGTATAAAATATCCATATCTAGAACTTTATTTAATCATTATAGTAGTCCTTGAGAGCTGTAGAAGGTGCATGTGTGTTGTGAAATGTTGTTATACTAAGTAGCCTTCAATATTTCTTCATTGTCAAGAAATATATATATTTTTTTTATTGTAGGAATATCTCAACAGTATACTACAACATGCAAAAGATTTTAAAGAATACCACAGATCCGTCACTGGCAAAATCCAAAAACTTTCCAAAGCTGTTGCTACATGGCATGCGAATACTGAAAGAGAACAGAAGAAAGAGACTGAGCGAATTGAGAAAGAAAGAATGAGACGACTTATGGTAAGTTCATGTCTTTTTAACTGAAAACGATTATTATTCAGATATACTATGGAGCTTTTAGTTTTAAGTGCTACTTTAAATAATGACTGCCACATAGAACTATGGAGCAAAGTCATCTAATAAAATGATCCATTAATAGCTCCGAAACCGATAACTGGCAAATTGAATGGTTTCTTAAAAGAAGGCACAAGTTAGAAGTGTTCAATAAATGTTAGTATATCCTTGGAGCGCATTCACAGGGGTAATCAACCCAATGCAGCGGCCAGAGATCTTTGTTTATCTTTTTACTACTGTTGAACTGTGTGCAGGAAAAAATGTCTCTGACTGCTGCACAGGGCTAAGTGCCCTTGTGAAACCTACCAGTGTTTTCTGCAGTGTCTTTATTTACCTTCTGCCTACTAGTATATGCGCAGCTCAACATACATTTCAGCCAATCGAGAGGTTGAAAACCTGGAACCTGGAAGGAGCCCAGGGAGATGTCAGCAGCCGGTGAGGGATCCAGAGGTTGCATCACTAGGGCAGAGTTGAGTATTTCTTTGAGCTTTAGGTCAATAAAACAATGTCTGTTGATATAGGCTCATGCACATGGATGTAATACACCTATCAATGCTGTCAACAAGATCATGCATCGAATGCTGTCCTTATGCTGTATGCGTGCAAGTGTACAGCACACTATTGATTGCTAGGATGCTACGTGGCTTGAGCCGCCTGCATCCTAGAAATGAAGGATGCTAAGCAGCTTGAGTCACCTGCATCCTAGCAACCATGAACACATGTCCGCTATGAGTCATTGATCACCGGCTGTGCGATTTATAAATTCATGAATGATTTAAGGCTTGTCATTCTGCACACACTGATTCATTCATTAAGGGCTAACATAATTAGTAACCAGCAGTGGACACCCACTGATTGCACCCTATTGACTTGTCAACCCTAAGCAGCGACTGCTGCCAATAGTGCCACCTGCCTCCTAGCAACAAAGGACAATAGGCAGCTATAGCTGCTTGTCTCCTAACTCCTGCCACCTATAGCCTTTCTGTGCTAGGAGGCAGGTGCTGCCAGTAGAGTGTAGTTGCATTGAACATGGCATTTATGCATTTTATACTTCTTCCGTGCCGTGCACATGGATTTATTGGCTATAATAGAGCCTCACTCAAATTTCGTAGAAAAAAAAAAGAAGCCACACAGACGTAAATGTACGTAAATGGTACGAGTGCTGACATCTGCCAGGATTGCCAATCTGGAGAGTGTTATTCTTTATAGTTAAGTGCAGACATTTTAACAGAAATGGAATGCTAAGTGAGGAGGGGGGGGGGGGGGGGGCGCTTATGCAGACTGCTGTATTATATAGTGGGCTTATACTGACTTTAAGCATGTTCATATTGACACTTTTCAGATCCATTCTGTTTGATCTTGTACAGAACCGTTTTACAAAAAAGTTAAAATGCTTTTTCTTCTGCAGTCATAAACACTGTTGAAAATTACTCTTTATTCCGCATCTTTAAAGCTTTTGAAGATGCTCTTATCTCTGACATGTAGTAATGTACCGGTGTTTATGGATGTTGTCTGAAACTTTTCAGAATAATGCATTCTTTTTAGTTATTCATATACAAGATGAGTGTCATATTTTTTTTTTTCTTTAACAGGCTGAAGATGAAGAAGGATACCGAAAACTGATTGATCAGAAAAAAGATCGCCGTCTGGCATATCTGCTCCAACAAACTGATGAGTATGTAGCAAACCTCACCAGCTTGGTGTGGGAGCACAAAAAAGCACAAGCTGCCAAGGAGAAAAAGAAGAGGAGAAGAAAGAAGGTAAGCACAGATGCAGACTGGACTTTACAATAAAACATTTATTACTTACAATAAAAGCTAGTATACAATGGCAGTTTAATTTTATAGTGCACCCTCCCTTATGTCCCTCTAGTGTTTTGGATGTTAAAGTGGAACTAAACCCACTTCAGTTCTCGGCCAGTTCAGCAGGGACCGGCTGAGATTCAAATCATCTATAGGCAGACTGATTGTATCCAAGTCGATCCATCCATCCAACGACTTTGGTACAACCAGCATATTGGATCTCTTGCATGCAATTATTGCCAGCAGCTATAGCCATTGGCAATAATCACTCTGTTCTCCTTACAGGGACGACTCCCTGTGACAAGCCAAGCCATTGGGTAACTGGTGTCAAAGCTGATCAGACATGGAGAACCATGGCAACTGTAGATTAAAGAGAGGTTAGGATGGCAGCTTCTTTGGCTGTAAAGGATAGGAAGGTTTAGTACCCTTTTAAAGAGCATTACACAGCTTTTTAACAAGACAGGCTTTTTTATTAAGAGTTGAAATTCTTTGCTCCAAATTTTGCAAATTATCACTTGAGTTATTCAGTCATGTAAAAAGCAAATTCCTTTTCACATTGAAAACACAATCCTGCAGAGTAGAACCTCTGTCAAGCTTCTATTGTCCCTTTTGAGAAGATTCACCCTCTCTATTTGCCCTTGTAATTTGTAGTCACTGGGGCAAGGTACAATTTTGATATGTCAATGTAACAAGAATAGAGGTAAACTGTTTTAATGTGAACACTTGTTTTGATGACTGCAGAGTTGCCAGTGAATGATGCAGTTCTTTATCTGTGGCTTTTCACAAATCCACAACTTGTCTTGAATATTGGTATACCTTGGCTTTCCTGCAGAATGCAGCAGTTTCTGGTAGGGGTTCGCAAGACACTGCAGTTTGCGTAAAAGCTAAACATCCACTTTTACATAGTTCGTTTGGGCCAGCTTGGCCCAACAAACTATGAGCCGCACTAACATGCAAGGCCGCTGGATGTGCGGTATAAACTGTAGCTGGGGCTACATACAGCATACCGTACTGTGTTCCGGGTTCAAGCCTAGACTTTCTGTCACATATCCGGAACACAGTAGAGTCTAGCACATCGGTGTTCAGCCAGTAGCAGGAAGTGGTGTATTCTATCAATGAATACAAAGCTTTGTCTGGCTGAGTCAGAGAGGTGGGGTGATGTCACAACCTCTGACTCCGCCAATCAGAGGAAGCTTTGTATTCATTGATGGAATACACTGCTTTCTGTGAATGGCTGAGCGACGCTGTGATACACCCTACTGTGTTCCGTTTGAGACCAGAAGTCTCGGGTCGAACCAGGAACACAGTGCGGTATGCTGTATGTAATCTCAGCTACATACAGTTTATACTGCACATCCAATGGATAAATCAATGAATACAAAGCTATCAAGAATACACAGCTTCCTCTCTTCAGAGGTTGTGACATCATTAGCCCACCTGTCTGACTCAGCCACTCAGAGGAAGTTTTGTATCCATTGATGGAATACACTGCTTTCTCTGAATGGCTGAGTGCCGCTGTGATACTCTGTGTCCTGGGTATGCTGTATGTAACCTCAACTACATACAGTTTATACCGCACATACAGCGGCCTTGCATGTTTGTGCGGGACATCGTTCGTTTGGGCCAAGCTGGCCCAAACAAACTTTGTAAAGTGTGTGGAAAGATGGAACTCAGCTTTAAGTTCCTTCACCTTCCATTTTCTTGGGTTTGGGATGTGTCCGCTGTTTGTCATCCTGTTTTCTAAGAAAGTCGAATCTGTTTTGTTCACGCACATAGGACATAAAGCCCCTCTCCAAAATGATATTCTTTTTGTTACCCACAGTATTCCTGGCTTGCAAGGTGCTAAACTGATTGATAAATGTAAGCCTTGAAGTGTTCTAGTAGAATTAATACGTGCTTGTTAGTGTCCTGCCTTCTAGTGGTGGGATTTATAAAAATTGTATTTTGCATGTACAACCCACAGCTCATCATTTTTATTTCTTAGATAATAGGGTTAACAAGTCAATCCTGCTACATGATTGATTCATCTTAAAGACACATACACGTACACGTATGTTGATTTCACATAAATTGACTTCATTGTAATGTTTGTTACAGAAGATTGAAGAGATCGCTGAAGGGATGGGATCTGGCCTTGGCCCTGATGGAGAGGTATGCGTTACTTGTTCTCTTGCCAGTGACTTGCAATTGTAAACATTTATTTCATTAAAATAGCCTAAATTGCAATTCTGTTTGCGGTTATATCTTGTATTATAGAAAAAAGGCAACTGATTTAGAAGCACCTGGTGCCTCTTAGCAACGTGTTTCTCCAGTCTTGTAGGTGTATGTGGGTATTTTCTATTGGGCATTGCACTTTTTATTTTTTTGTATCTTTAATATTAGTGGCACCCTGCTGGCATTTTGCTAATCAAAATGGCTAAAGCTATACAAAATACATTACATATAGTTTAAATATTTTACCACTTTTTGTTTCGGCTCAAGCTACATTGTATGGTTTTGTGTAAAAGTTGTCAACTACGAGAAAGGTCCCTTTTAATTCTGTAGGTTACCTAATACAGATCTGAACCCACACAACTATAGTAAAGCATTACATTTATTGGATAGAACCATAGTAGTAATTCAGTCCTGTCCTTGAAAATCGCTGAATTTTTCTACATTGACCCCACATCATTTGATGTCTTTGCAGAGGTGTGGAAGCCATCTTAAAGGAGGCTATAGCAATCACCAACTTCACCCAGCTTTCCTCCAGTACCGTACTTGTATGTTCTTGACTGGTAACAAGCAGTAGGTCACTTTTTTGTCCATTGGGGGACACAGGAAGTCTTGCTGGAGAGGATAGGACACTGGCAAACAAAAGAACTGTAAGCCAACCACAGTAACCCCTCCTTCTGTAAGCATGCCTAGTTTTTGCGACTAGCCTAGGAGGATGGACATTTGTAACTCAGCTCTGCAGTGCTAAAGACTATCCTATTTTTTTTTTTTTTGCCACATTTTTATTCCACTTTTTTTTTCAATCAAGATTCTTCTCTACATATTGGCGTTTTCACTATCTAAATGCAGCTGTCTGGTGTGGTCGTCTTCAGCCTAGTTTTTGGAGTACTGCAGCAGGACTCCGCTGAACTGGAAATTGCAAGAGTAGCCTGAAAGTGACCTCCGCAAGTTGTGGGGGACACTTTCCATACTCTGTTCTGGTAAAAATTGGCTATAGTATGCTTTCCAAGTCCAGAGCTGCAGGCATTACCTCAGCGTTTTCCCTGTCCCCAAAAACTGGCAAGTTTGGCCAGGCACCAGGAGATACCATGTTTACATAGGCTGCTGGGTGCCTTTATTCCTGACTGTTGTCGCCACAAAAGGGGGGTTAATACTCTGGGTGCTGATATCCATTTTCTGCTATACAGCACTGAGAAAGTGTCTGCTGATTCTGCTTACAGTGAGCCACGGTGACTTTTGATCTGTTCCTGCTGCCTGCCTACAGTTACTTTGGTGACCTTTGACCCACTCCTATTACCAGCTAAGTTTCACAATTAAAGGATAAATTCACCTTTGTAAAAAAAAAACAAAAAAAAAACAACAAATCTACAAAAATCTGAATCAATTAAAATACTTAAACCGTAATACCTGTGTATATCGGTATTGCTTTATGGTTGTGTAGTCCAAGTGTCGGTGTGCAGCATCCAGGGGTTCACTCAGTGCACAAATACTTTTAAGTTAAAAAAAAAAAAGTGTGTGTTTTTTTTTCTTTTTTACTAGGAGCCTGCAAAGCATTGCACCTGCGATTAGCTGATGCAATCTTCAGGCACTTGCAGACTGTCATTGTATCTGTCTGCTCCTACCTCATACAGTCAGGAAGGTACATAATGACAGGAAGCATCAATGAACTACCTACAGCGCTCAACAGCGCCCTGGTAGTTCATTGAGTACAAGCGGTCAGCCGCAAAGGCTATCGGCACTTGTAGTTCTCCCATTAACTCTGTGAATGTATATGACCTGGCCGGGTGGGTAGAGTGGGGGCTGCTGCAACAGTAACATGTTACATGTCGTGCCCTGAATACTGGTGTCACATGTTACAAAAGGTGAACTTATCCTTTTAAGTTAGGCCTTGCCTCTGAGACTATATGTTGCCTTCAGACACAATACGTGTGATTCTAGACACAAAGGGGACATTCTCACTGTACCTGGTACTACCATCTCAATTTCTACCAACATCTCTAGGGCTGCTTGCAGCACCGCTACTAAGTGTCCCAATGTCTGCAGCCTGAAGTTATGATGATATCTGCTTTTGGAGTCTATTCTTTCCTTGGAGTTCGCTTTCGTTCCATTTGGTTGTAGAAGCATCCTCTGCATTTCGGCTGATTTTTTTTTTGCAAGACTTTATGGCCCAAATCATCCAGTTATTTGCTGATTTTGATCAGAAGCTCTGCATGCACGGTTTCCAGCAGATTATTTATCAAAATTTCCTGTGGCCCTAGCAGCTTCAGAGTCATCAGCTGCAGAATTCCTTGAATCTGGGTCAATATTATTCCTGACTGATGAGCCCAAGATAAAGGAGACTGTTCCATCTATTATTGATGCAGTACGCACAACACTAAAATGAAAGGATCAGCCTTTTGCTTGACCTGAGACAGTGGTTCTCACACTTGGATGAGTTCCAGGACATGTGTCGCAGGTAGGGGGCTCCAGATATTAACCTTCTGGCCTCCAGGTTCAAAAATAACCTGGGCAGGTTTGTCTCTAGGTACAGGGATCGTCTAGCGGAAGCAGTTCTCTCCCTGAAACTTCTTCCTCGCCTGCTTCACAGGATAGAGGGCATCTCATCACTCCAGACTGACCCAGGTGAATATGGTACACTGACCTAATGAGAGTCCTAGTAGAAGCTCAGTGGCTACTGTCGGCTTGTCAGGGTCTTCTGTCTCAAGGTCTGATTGGTTATCCTGCTTTATGGTCGCCAGCTATTCTGTCATGGCTGTTGAAGCCTAGGTTCTGAGGGACAGGGTGTGATGGACTACCTTTCACCCAGCCTGGGTGCCTCCGCCAAGATACAGCTATCTCCACTCTGCACCCATTAACTAGGGGACACTAGTTTAAGTGTAAACTGGACCTGACTTTACTGTCAATTCACACAGTATGTATACCACACAAGATCAGGTTAGAGCTTGATCACATTCTCCTAAACAATGCAAACTACACGGTAATCTCATCAGCACATCTAAGGGAGCAGCCAACATAATCTATAATCTATTTGAACAGTAAGCAAATTTGCAACCAGTTACCGATACAAGCCTAGGTGGCTCAGGTCAGTGCCCACCCAAGACAGTTGTTTGACACCAGTATTCAAGAAGACCTAGGGCTGTCCAAATCTCATTAACCAGCTTTTTTTCACATACACCTTCTCACTGAGTTTCAAGTTGGCAGAGACCATCATGGCTTCCTTGACTGTTAAATATGGTAATGTCATCTTGCATCATTTAACTGGACATCTTCCTGAAGGCTTGTAGCTCCCTCAAATGCCAACGTCCATAGTCGGTAGGCAAGAGGCAACCTTGCAGTCCCCTATAAAAGCCCCTGTCCCGGTTGGGTCTGTCACATGGGAATTCTGAGTCTGAATGGTTTGATGCTCAAAGCTAGGAAGTCTACATTGCATCGGGTCTATCTTTGTACATGGAAGGCTTAGGGACAAATCGTTTCCTGCAGCTGGATTTGGACCAGCGGTTGATTTTCAGCACCATCGAGAGTCGGGTTTCTGCCCTTTTTATCTGGTTTCAGAGGCCACTGGCTTTTATTCCTTGACTCCTATACAGGGGATCTCCTTTCTAGCTCCCCTCATCAATTCACCAGTGACATCCTTCATCCATTCACCTGTTCAAGGGGATGTTGAGGCTTAGGACATAGTTCTTGCCCAAGGTAGTTTCTGCCTTTTATCTCAACCAGGACACTGTTTTTCTCTCCTTCTGTCCAGCTCTAGTTCCCCAAAAATGAAGGGAGCAGGAGCATTTCCTCTCTAACCTGATCAAGCAACACTACAAAATAATGAAATAACAAGAAGTTAAAAATAAACAATAATGGCAATGCCAACCCAGTACTCTGAAGTGTACTAATATCTACTTCAGTTGACCTTGGCAATAAAAATGTGAGTGGGAGGTGTTCATTGTTTTCACAAGAATGTATCTGATATATTCCTAAGCTCAGAACTGCAGAAATGTTAGGATTTGCATACTGGGTGTGGGGTTTCCCATGCTGTTCTGAAGGTGCTATTTTTATCCAAAAATATGGGTATGTTTTTATGGCTTTTCAGGCAAGCCACCAATGCACCATTGAAATACATATATGGGCTTTGTTTTACCTGCCACAGGATTTGCAATTTTGTTCAGCCAATCAGCCCAAGACACCCCTGAAAGACAAATTCATGCTAGATACATGATCTCCACTGCAACAGGTAGCACAGCTTTGCCGGGAACGCTGAGTAAAAACACCCCCCTTCTTCAGTTTGCTGCTTGGACAGCCAGAGAGCAGCAAAACTTAACTGAATAAATATGGCAACACAAATTAGCTGGTCTCCAAATATAACTTTCTTCCATTCTCCTTCATACCTCTATATCTGTAGTGACATCAACTGTCAGTTCAGGATTCCTCCCTGGGTAAGTGGAGACTCCTACAGTGTCTAAACACAGAAATAGAAAGTATACCCAGAATTATTTAAATGTGCATGCCCCGATCTCTAAACACTCCAGAGTCACTAGTCTGCCATACAATAAACAATAACCTTCTGTCCCTGCAATAATAGAGACAATAATAGAGACAAACTAAGTGTACATTATAGTAAAATATTCTATTGCATGGAAGCGCATCTCTTTAACCACTTCAGCCCCGGAAGGATTTGCCCCCTTCCTGACCTTTTTGCATTTTGGCACTGCGTCGCTTTGACTGACAATTGCTCGATCATGCGACTTTGTACTCATACAAAATTGACGTCCTTTTTTCCCCCCCCACAAACGGCTTTCTTTCGGAGGTACTTGATCACCTCTGCGGTTTTGATTGCTTGCTCTATAAACAGAGCGACAATTTTGAAGAAAAACTTTTTTTTTTTCCCTTTTTGCTATAATACATATCCCAAAAAAATATATAAAAAAACAAATGTATTCATCAGTTTAGGCCGATGTATGTATGTATGTATGTATGTATGTATGTATGTAATCGTAATAGGCATATATTGATTGGGTTACGCAAAAAAGTTATGTCTACAAACTATGGGAATAGATTTATACAGCGATCAGAGCTTTAAATAGCCACTGATTACTGTATACATTTTATTGACAGGGAAGGGGTTAAACTCTAGGGGGCGATCAAGGAGTTAAAGTGCATTTAAACCCACCACCCACCCAGTATAAACTAATGGCACAGTATTAATATGTATATATACATGCAAGCCTCCTGCATCTATTCCTACCTTGTCCTTCCTGTAAGCACCAGCAGCTCTGTAAAACACTGAAATCAGTTGGTGTCTGTGTTTGCTGGAGTTTGGTGGGTGGAGTTGTGATGTCACAAGCCTCCCCACCCACCTCTATACTGAGACATTGAGGAGGGAGGGGGGCGTGTAAAACTTTCTCTGCTGTGTGAAGGAGATAAGCAAATTGCTTGTCACTCACAGAGCAAGGGGCGGATCGACTGTGTATTTCCCTGTTAGTCTGACTTTCTCTTCCTGAAAAAAAAGATAAGCTCATTACTCACAGTTGGATTAACTCTTTGTGGCAAGACTGGGCACAGATGATATGACGTGCTATACTCTACCATGCAGAATTATTAATTACATTTTTTTTTTCCGGGTTTACATCCACTTTAAGTGTGTGTGTTTCCTAACTGTGTGGGGGCTGTGCTGGCCGGTGCATGACAGATCTGACTGTTCCCTATTACAGGGAACAAATAGATCTGTCATGTCCCCTGACAGAATGGGGATCCCCCTTGTTTACATCGGCGGATCCCCATTCTGCCTCTGTAGCAGGCGATTGCGGGTCGCCGGCGGACATCAAGTCCACCCAACCCGCAGACACACTCGTGAAAAGCGCAGAGCGTGCTCGCCCGCAAATCGCGCATGCGCGGTCGGCATACAATGACGGTGGTTTGTGCAGGAGAGCCGACCTGCCACAGTACAAGTGCGGCGGCTGGTCGGCAAGTGGTTAAAACAACCTAATTTGCTTAGACTCCATAAATACTGCAGATTGAATGGAGCATTACAATTCAGTTTTTTTATTACAAAGATTTATTTTATAAATCAAACTTATTTCTATGGACGCATCAAAGAATAATAAATTAGATGTTTGATCATATAAATTTATTGCATAGGGAGTAGCCTAAAGGATTTGTTCCACTTGGTATACTCTGCATGTTGTATGTATTGGGAAAAAAAATAATTTTGATTTGTGTTTCCTTCACTTAGCTTATAGATGAAAGCAGTCAGATGAGCGACCTGCCTGTAAAGGTTATTCACACAGAGACAGGGAAAGTTCTTCATGCTCCTGATGCACCTAAAGCCAGTCAGCTTGAGACATGGTTGGAGATGAACCCAGGGTGAGTAGATGAATGCTTTGTCTTTTCTAGTGGTCATTTCCTCATTTTGAAAATCTTGATTTCTCCTTTTGCTTTCCATCATACTTTTTTTTTTTTTTTTTTTTTTTCCTCTAAGGCGGGGGTCAGCAACCTGTGTTGCAATCTGGTGACTGGTAGATCACAGTCTGATCTTGCTGATCCGCCATCCCAGAACATCAAACCGTGTGCAATGCAGAGGGACTACTTGTAAAGATGGAGCTGTAGTAGGGAGCAAGAGCCGCATAAGCCGATGCCTCCTCCTGTAGTGCTCGCTCCCCTCCTATGTGGATTGGCCCCATCTATTTGAATGGGTCGTGATTGGCAGGCGGTAGCATGCCCCAAAAGCAACAGGGGGCTTAAAAAGGAAGTAAACCTTGATGGGGTTTACTTCCTCTAAATTCCCCTGCAAAGTAAAAGCATAATGGGCTACTATGCATTGCATTATGTGTCACTTACCTGCAAACAAAGCCTGCGATGTCCCCTGTGCAGGCAGCGTCCATCTACTTCCGGGGCCGGGACTCCGGCTCTGTGACTGGCCGGAGTCGCGTGACGTCACTCCCACACATGCACGCGGGAGCTGCCAGTCACGGCACGAATGAAGTGAAGAAACGCCACCGTGCAAGTTTAGGAGATATTCTCGGTACCTACAGGTAAGCCTTATTGTAGGCTTACCTGTAGGTTAAAGTCGTCTAAGGGGGTTTACAACCACTTTAATTCCTGTTGCAGCATGTGTATACCTTTTGGCTGCTGCCTCAGCAGCTAAAGGGGGTAAGGATTGAGGCAGTAAAACCACAACTCATCCGCAGGGATTTACGTGTGAATGAGCCCTAAGAGTGCCCCTGCCGAATGCAACCAAGGGCTCATTTACAAGTACAGCGGGCAGTGCTGCTCCTCTAAAAAGTGATCCAATGTGTTTGACGAGTGCTGAGGAGGAGATATGTTGCCTCCTCACCACTTGATTTAAACCTGTGCAGTTACAGGTTTAAAACTGGTGTGAGGAGGTGACACTGTGTCCGGTGATCTTTGACTTCTCCCATGTTGTTCAGGTAGATCTCCACCTCTTTAAGGTTGCCTACCCCTGGTTTAAGGCATATTATTTTACTATTTTGTTGGTAAATGGAAAAGCAGCAGGTTCACTTGGGCTCCTTTTACATGGGGTGGACTTTGCCAGCTCAGCAGGGAATCTGTTCGCTGATTCATGCTAAGCAGATGGATGGCTTGTCCGTGTCTGCTCTGCTTATGCAGAGCAGACACAGATCGCTGTCCTCTATGGTTGTACGGATGTAAATGGACCGCCTGTCTATTTACACCCAACAACAATCTGATCTGATCCGCCAGATGGATGAGGAATGGACCCCCCCCCCCGTCTGTTTTTGGCGGATAGAATTGGATCGGATGTCATTGGTTAACAGAAGCCCACTCCTAAAAATATATAGAAAGACAGGTAGACACAATCAGTCTGCCCATGTGAAAGGGGCCTTAATC
>BLSH010029775.1:735776-754192 GCA_018402905.1 Glandirana rugosa
CCCCCCCCCCCCCCCCCCCCCCCTGTCTGTTTTTGGCGGATAGAATTGGATCGGATGTCATTGGTTAACAGATGCCCACTCCTAAAAATATATAGAAAGACAGGTAGACACAATCAGTCTGCCCATGTGAAAGGGGCCTTAATCTATTTTTTTTTTTTTTTCACCTTTTAGTCAATGCTAGTAATTTAGTAACTTGGTTGTTTTTTTGTTTTTTTTTACTTCTCTCCCTCTCTGTATGTGATACAGCTATGAAGTTGCTCCTAGATCTGATAGTGAAGGAAGCAGCTCAGAATATGAAGAAGAGGTAGGTTTGTCATGTATATTAACCCTCTGGTCTTCTAGGCCCTGTAACAAGGAACCTAGTGGGTGTCCGTATTGTAAGACATTTCTTATTGTGCAAGTTCATACTTGGCTCTGCACTGCTAAAGCTTCCCTTCCATCCTTGTCAGCCCATGTTGGGTCTAATTTTATTAGCTACTTATATCTCATGAGCAGCTCTCCACCTCTAATTTCCTCTCCCCCTAGTGCTTTCTATTGGCTAAACATAAATTCGTGAAGCTGGTCATGGCTAGAATGTGAGAGCTAGAGGTCGTGCACTGCCTGAGCTCCGCTCTTGCATTCATCCTGCCAGCCATCCAGGCCTCTTTCTTTCCCATTCTGCAGGGATATAACTGAAATCCTGGGGTCCAAGATGTCACAGGGCACCCTGCGGGCTCCTCTGCTTTCTCCAGGCAAGCTGCGATCCTCCTCAAAATACCCCGCCCACGCACAGTGTTACTCCTTTCCACCTGTGGCCATCTAGCCCACGGAGGCCGTGTCCACCATGTCGGCAGCTACGCAGACGCCTCGGGGGCTGCAGGAGACGGCGGGACCTACTTTCACGGACATCCTTGAGGCCATAAAGTCCTGCAATGATGCCATAAAGACGTGTAAGGACACCCTTACGGTAAAGATTGATTACCTGGCTACAGATATCAGCCTAATACGCCATGATCTGGATAAGTTCAGATCCAGGGTGTCTGAAGCTGAAGACCACATCTCACAGCTGGAGGATTCCACCAGAGTGGACTCCAGGGAAGTGCATGCCTTACAGGTAAAAAGCACTCCAAGAGAAAGCTGATGATACAGAAAATAGACTTTCATACTGGGCCTGCCTGAACGAATGGAGGGCCCTAGGCCTGCGCAATTTGCTAAATCATTCATTGCTTAGCTACTAGATTTTCCTGATATGCCGCCTACCTATGTGGTGGAGAGGGGCCCATAGGGTCCCCCCCACTCCTCCTGTCCCAGGTGCACCCCCCGTGGCCTTTTCTCCTCAGGCTACTTATTACCTGGACTGGGATCAAGTTCTGTCAGCGGCCAGGATGAAGCAGGAATATACGGTATGAAGCCACCAAGATTTTATTTTTCCCTGACTATTAGCCAGAGATAAAACATCGCTGCTCCTACACGGAGATCTGCAAGCGGCTCCGGGAACAAGGCCTAAAGTACAGCCTTCTCTATCCTAGCAAACTGAGTGGAGGATGTGGATTGCACCAAGTTTTTTTTGAGACACGGGAGGCAGCAGAGTCCTGGCTGAATGGTCGCTAGTTTGGATGCTGGCAGGCCCTCCACTTACCGATTATCTAGGATATTGTGACATGGCAAGTATCCAGGCCTGTGTCCTCATGTTTTACTACCAGTTTTGTTTTTCTGAGTTCCTTACCTTGCTTGACGATTACCTTACACTACCTTTTAACAGGGATATCCACTTTTAAGTGGCCCTTCTTTATTCTGCTCTCCTTATTTTGGACTGAACTTCCAACTTCAGACTGTGCTGTTGCACACTATAAGACCCCATGCACGCTATTAGATTTTCTGCAGATGTTTTCCTTTAGATTTAACAAAATCATAAAATATGAGGTCAAACCTTAAGAGTTTCAATTTGTATGCTATCAGGCAGGCCTTTGCACTACATCGTTTTGGTAAATCTGAAGGAAAAAAAAAAATCTAAAAGTGCGTATGGGGTCAAAGGGGCCAGTCAGGGAATAGGTGCCTCCTATTTGTGACTATCTACTACCTTCCCATCACAAAGTCACTTTCTGGGTTTGTATCTCCCCTCCAAGACCTGATAGCGTCACGTTACCACGGGGTACTGGTGTACACTGCCTGCTGGGTTGTCCCCAGTTGTTATCCCTGGAACCTACAGGACTGACTCGTTGGTGTCGAAACGAAGTACAGTGGTTGATCACAGTGATCTGAGTTCTCAGCATTAGCATATAAACAATGCTGTGTTCTGTTTTGGGTATAGACCACTTCCCGACCCTCCCCAGGTGTTTTTGGGGGATGTTGGGTACTGGTAGGATGAGCACAATGTGCTTGGGAAGTTGTTGTTTTGTTTCAAGTTGTAATTTTGAGTTGTGCGTTAGCTACCAATTCTCTTGCACAAGTTGGCTCGTGTTTTTATATTGCTCGTCTGATGGAGTCTGTTCTAGGCTCTGATCTCCTGTGCTTCACTCCCTGCCAATAGGACCATGGGGTCACGTAATTGTGACACCAAGTCGGTCGATATCCTAGAATGTGAGAGACCTCCGTTCCAAATTTAAGCGTGCTCTCCTATTCCAATATGTCAAACGTATACCCCTCAAATTCTAATCCTCCAAAACACATCTGACGGGGCAGTAAGCTATTAGCGCTGCAAAAAACCCTGGGCGCAGAAAGATTTTCACGCATCCTATTCTACCTATGCTAGGGGGGTGTTGATTCTCATTCATAAATCCCTTCCCTGTGCTGTTGAGGCAGTTCATACTGACCCCAAAGGTAGATGTGTAATGTTAGTACTGACAATCTGGCAGCAACGCTATATGATTGCTGGTATATATATTCCACCACTGTTTAAATCTGAGATATTGTACACACTTCTGCAGAGGATCACCCCGTACTGCCCAGCAAAACTCCTGCTGTTAGGTGATTTTAATAATATCTTTTCTCCAGAGCTAGACAGACCTGTTCCACCTAAGTCTTTTACTGGAGACTTGTCCGGCTGGCCCTCTCTGCAAGAGTCACAGAAGTGTAGAGGTGGACATACCTCTCCACCAGAGCCTATTCTTGTTTCTCTACCACATATAAAATGTCCTGTAGAATAGACTATGCATTTGCCAACCATTCTATGCTGTCTGATATTGTGGACGCTACATATTTACCTAGTGGTCTCTCAGATCATAGCCCTATGGCGGTTACATTAAGAACCCCTGCCTCGCATTGTGGATACATTGTGGCTCCTTGGCGCTCATTGTATTTCCCATGATAATATTTTAGAACAAACTCCAAGTTCTATGGGATTTTTGGGAATCCAACTCGGGGTCATCCCCCTCCTTCCATGGTTTGGGACGCCTTTAAGGTGTTCACAAGGGGTCACTATATCTCAGCAATTAAAGCGATAAAAACACATCAAACGGCTAATACAGTATTGTTGGAGAAAAAGATGGCGATGTCTTCTGACAGGTATGGGTCTGACTCATCTGGATTTAATTTTTACCTGCTGCAGGCTGCTAGGCTGCTTGTTCAGCGTTAGGGCTCAGTTGAAGGCATGGGAGAACCTTCTGCTATCCCGATTAGGCTGAGTAAATCATCAAAATGAAGATGCTTCCCAAATTTACCTATCTGTTTCATAACTCCCCACAATGGATTCCTCATTCCTTCTTTATTTAACGGAACAAATTGTTTTCTTCATTCCGCTGGGGCTCCAACCCGCCTCACTTCAAACTAGTTACCCTTCTGCGTCCTGCGTTGCAGGGGGGATTTGCGTTTCCAGATTGCCAAATGTATTTCATTGCAGCACAGCTGGTCACCGCAGTTTGGTGGCTGGTGCCGTATGTGACCAATCCCGCTGTAGTTCTGGAGGCAGCGGTGGGTTCCGTGGAAGCTTTTGTCGAATCTAAGGCTCCATATGACTTGACTCCTTCCATGCTCACGACCCTTCGGGCTTGGACAGCAGGTCTGGATCTTGAGAAGTACACACGATCAGCGATTTTCTCCAAATGCCCCCCTGTGGAAAAACCCCACCCTGCCACATTTTTACGCACTGTCTGAACCCAAAATATGGGCTAAATATAAAGTTGAATTGGTTTCTGATATTGCCCCTTATACCTCCATATGCTCTTTTGGCCATCTTATGACTCATTCTAACATCCTATCCTCATACCTATTTTTGGTATTTGCAGATGTCCCATGCCTTCAGGAGCCAAGTACATCCCAATGAAACATAAGTGGTATAACCGGATCTAGAAAGGGTCTTATTATATGAATGCACTGAGAAACCCACCTCTGTCCTCTATGCACGCCTCCTCCGGGTCTACTCCCCCGAATTGTCGGCGCTTCGCCAACGGTGGACACATAATACTCCAGAGTTGGACTCTGAGGATTGGGAGGACACGTGGGACTTTCCATTTAAAATCCTTGTCCCTCTACAAGACTGTCTCATACAATATAAAATTGCCCACAGTGCATACATTACCTTGTATAGGCTGCATAAACTGAAAACATCTGTCTTCTGAGTGTTAGCGCTGTGTCCAACCCCCGGGTGACTTTATACACATTTCTCTTCCATTCACTGACAGACACAGCCTTCTTATGACACATGGGGTTATGCTCATCCTACTAGGAATAGACTAGGCAAAACAAACAAAAGCATAGGTTGGCCCCTCCCAGGGGGCCGTCCTTACCTTAGCATATAACCCCCCCCCGCCCTGTACAGCACATCAGTTTTTATTTGCCTAGTGCAAGGAGTAGACCTGGTTCCCTATGGGATCTGCAGTCTCCTGAAGATTCATCTGAGGAAGACTATCAAGAAGCTGGCTGGTGGTATAGAGGATATCTCGAATCCAAATCTTTCCCCAGTCCGGCCGATACTATGTGAGCACCCTTAGGGGGGCCCACCGCATAGCGCCCGTTCCATGCGGGCGGCCAGTGGCTAAAACCCACTAGAGCCCAGTGACTAGTACGCCTGTCCAGTGGCCTGGCCAGCAGCATGACTCCCTTCGGGGAGGTAGGTCTGCTCCGGTGGCTAACCACGGCGCCCGTCGGATTGGTTTGTGAACCCCTCTTCCGCCTTAGGGGCGTGGAGAGTGGGCACCTGGGCAGCTCTGGTGGTAGCCGGCCGGTGGGAGTCCATTAGAGGGACATACTGGGTAATACCCTTTTGAGGATTCTACTTGCCACTCCCCCCCGCAGTACCGCACCTTGCACTGACCGTTCGACTCTGCACCGACCGTCCGGAGCACTGTGTTAGGCAGGTCGCCGCCATTGGAATGTGGAGCACCGCTCGTTCGTGGCCGACCACACGTGTGTAATGGCAGCGTCCATTGTTTGAGAACCATGCGGTTTCCAGCCTGCTCTCTGGCGGGCCCCCAGTGGTCGTTTGGGAGAAGTGCAGTCCTTGTGCAGGAAGTGTTTGAAAACGGAAGTGGGCTTCCGGTTCACGCTTGGACACAGTGCAAGTTCCTGGCGTGCAGTAGTTTGTGAGCATTGCTCTTCCGGTCGGAGTGCTGAGGCATCAAAACAGCAAGTATAGCGGGCGCTTCCTGGGTGCTGGTAGCGGTGGGTGCAATCCTCCCGGGTCTCCCTGGTTGATTGGTGGGGTAGAGGTGGTGGTCACACAGTGGGGGTGCCGGAGGGCTGAGATGTCAGAGGCCGGCAGTACTATGGCAAGGGCCTCAATGGTCACACCTGTGAATCTTTCAGAGGGTGAGTTGCCCTCAGAGGGCGAAGAGGGTCAGGAGGCTCCTTTTTCGCGTGGAAAAGCGATAGTGGCCGCTCTGATCACTGGTATTCTCGACTCTATGCGGCTTGTCCAAGCAGGGGAGTCGCATGAGTCCGCATATGTCGGTGGACCACTTAAACCGCCTAGGTCCCCTAGGGCTTACCCTTATGATCAGGTGTTTGTACAGGCGGTGTTCAAGGAATGGCGTAGGCCACCAAGTTCCTTTTGCTTTTCCTAAAAGCTTTGCTGTTCGCTACCCCTTTGAGGTGAGCTTTACTAAGAGTTGGGCTTCCCCGGTGGTGGACTCTGCCGTGGCTCGTGTAAATAAAGCAACCACCATTCCCTTGGCGTGGTCTCCATCCTTTAGGGAGGTGGCCGATCACCGCACAGAGGCAGTGTTTAAAGCACTGTTCTCGTTGGCTGGATCAGCCATGCGGCCAGCGCTAGCAGCTGCAAGGGCGGCACAGTCTCTTCGTGAGCACGCTGCGGCACTGCACACTAGTTTGTCTAGTGAATGTGCACAGGCTGAAGTACAGCGGGCGCAACATTTGGAAGAAGGTCTCTGCTACATATGCCATGCTGCTTTGGATCTTCTTCCTATATTGTCAAAAATGTCTGTTTTTTTCAATTGTTATCAGGTGCTGTGGCTCCGCTCTTGGTCAGGTGACCAGGCTTTAAAGAAAGCTCTTACAGATCGGCCCTTTCAGAGTGAACGTCTGTTTGGCCCACAGTTGGATGAAATTAAGGATTTCACGGGAGGGAAGAGTACTTTCCTTCCAGAGCCAAAGCGGCGAGATTTTCGTCATAGGCAGGGCCCTGTCTCTTCAGGTCAGGGCACCCGGCCCAGCGTTCCGATCTGTCTCAGGCATCAGCGTTTCTGCGTTTTCGCAGCGGGAGACCTGCATTACCAGTTTGCGGCTCTGCCCTTCGGGCTGGCCTCGTCTCCCCGAGTGTTCACCAAGGTGGTGGCACCGATGCTGGCATTGCTGAGACGGAGAGGTATCGCGGTTGTAGCGTACCTCGACGATTTATTCCTGAGAGCAGAGTCTGCTACAGCTCGGGAGGAGAACGTGTCGATCACGGTGTCCACGTTAGAGGAGCTGAGAGCGATCAGGCTTTGCCTGTCCCATTGGACAGAAGGGCTGCGAGGCCTCCCTGTTTGGGTTCAGTCGGACAATGCCACATCGGTGGCGTATGTGAACCATCAGGGCGGAATAAGAAGCGCAGCAGCAACCGCGGAGGTGGCTCTGATCCTTCAGGGGGCAGAACTTCACGTGCCAGCTCTATCTGCAATCTACATTCCAGGTGTGGAAAATTGGCAGGCGGACTTTCTCAGCCGCCGGACACTGGATCAAGGGGAATGGTCCCTACATCCAGAGGCGTTCCGCCAGATTTGCAGCAAAGGGGGCACACCAGAGGTGGACCTTATGGCCTCCAGGTACAATTACAAGGTACAGACCTTTGGGTGCAGAACAGGAGGTCCGTTGGCGGTCGCCTCGGACGCACTGGTAGCGCCCTGGGGTTGGTATCTGCTTCTGTACATCTTTCCTCCTCTAAAGATTCTACCGCGCGTTGTACGCAGGATAGAAGCAGAGGGAATCCCGACAATCCTGGTAGCTCCGGATTGGCCTCAGCGTCCTTGGTACGCTTCGCGAAGACCTACTATCTCAGGGGCCCATCTTGCACCCTGCTTTACCCTCGCTTGCTTTGGCAGCTTGGCTATTGATTCCCAGGTATTGAGGGATGGGGGCGTCTCTGGCTCCGTAATCCCTACTATGATTAAAGCACGTAAGAGTACCTCACGTAAGATTTTTTCATAGGACCTGGAAGGCCTATATTACCTGATGCGAGACAGGAGGTTGGAACCCCCGCTCTCATATAGTGTCCAGGGTACTGTCATTTTTGCAGCAAGGACTGGTCAAGAACCTGGCGTTAAGTGTGCTTAAGGGTCAGATTTCGGCCCTGGCTGTTCTTTTTCAACGGCCCTTGGCGTCTCATTTATTGATCCGTACATTTGTACAGGGAGTACGTCATGTGGCTCCTCGAATGCGGTTGCCTTTGGCACCGTGGGAGTTGGATTTGGTGCTTTCTGTGTTGCAGAAGCCACCATATGAAAGCATTGGGGACATTCCCTTACAGTTGTCACAGAAAGTGGCCTTTCTGGTGGCTATCGCATCCGCCAGGCGGGTGTTGGAGTTGGCAGTATTATCCTGCAAGTCACCTTACTTGGTCCTCCATAAGGACAAGGCAGTCTTGTGGCCTGCCCCTTCGTTTCTTCCAAAGGTGGTTTCTTCCTTTCATTTGAATGAGGAGATTGTTCTTCCCTCATTGTGCCCGCACCCGTCGCATCACAAAGAAGTTGAACTGCATTCTCTGGATGTGGTGGGGGCTTTGCGGGTGTATTTGAGTTCTACAGATTCTTTCGGAAGTCTGATTCTTTATTTTTGCTGACGGAAGGGTCGCGCAAAGGCATAGCGGCCTCGTCCGCTACCGTATCTCGTGGATACGGAAAACCGTGACTCATGCATATGCGATTCGGGGCAAGGTTCCCCTGTTTGCGGTCACGGCGCATTCCACCAGGGCAGTTAGTACTTCCTGGGCGTTTAGACAACAAGCTTCGGTGTCTCAGGTGTGCAAGGCAGCTACTTGGGCCTCAGTGCACACGTTTACAAAATTGATGTTTCAGCATCCTCGGATGCCGCTTTTGGCCGCAAAGTATTACAAGCGGCAGTATAGGCGCAGTTAGCGCCGCCTAAGAGGGTGTTTTTCTGTTGGGTACAGTTGTTATGGTTTGCCCACCCCTCTTGATTGGCACAGCTTTGGGACGTCCCCATGTGTCATAAGAAGGCTGCGTCTGTCAGTGAACTGAAGAGAAAAGGATCTTTTGTATAACTTACCGTAAAATCCTTTTCTCGGAGTTCTCTGACATAAGCAGCACCCACCCCTCTGCGTTGAGTTTGTACGAACTGATGTGCTGTACAGGGCAGGGGGGTTATATGCTAAGGTAAGGACGGCCCCCTGGGAGGGGCCAACCTATGCTTTTGTTTGTTTTGCCTAGTCTACTCCTAGTAGGATGAGCATAACCCCATGTGTCATAAGAAGGCTGCGTCTGTCAGTGAACTCAGAGAAAAGGATTTTACAGTAAGTTATACAAAAAATCCCTTTTTTTGGTCATGCCCCGTGATCCAGATATACTGGACGCAAATAATTGTGGTGGTGCAGGACATAGTGGGTATTGATATAACCCCAACTCCACAGATTTGTCTGGTGGAGGAATTGGTCCCCAGGGTGGCGGAGAGGACTCTGATGGGACGTCTTCTATGCCCTTATAGGATATTTCTTTGTCTCCTCTTGATTTCAGCATCCATGTGACGGTCATGATACTGATGCTTCTCCTGTTGTGCACGAGCCTACTTAGTTATATGGCTATGCCAATGACAGGACTTATGTAATAACTGATGATGTTACTCTGCAACAACTTGAATTGACCCCGGCACGGGTCCTTTATCAATGCTGTGACTGGCAAATGTCCTGTAGTGTTTGTATGTCTACATTTTTGTGTTTTTATATGCAAATGAAAAGATTAAAAAAAAAATGCTGAAGCTGTAGAATGCTTGTAATACACTTCTAAAACGCTTATAAAAAAAGCTTGTAAAAAGCTGCAAAAAAATCTTAAACGCCCGGAAAACACCAGTAGTCGATACGCTCAGGTATGAATGGAGCCTGAGATCAGTCGGCAGAAAGGAACATGCTGATCTGCTCCTGAATGGACTGAGCAATACGGTTCGGCACTAAGAAGATGCCAAAACTTCAGAAGTTACGCATGCTGACTTGTGTGTTTTATTTATTCATTCCAGCTGCATTGTTTTTAATCTAGTCATTTACACATGACTTGTGTCTTTATGAAATGCTGTATCTTCTAACAGCTGCTCTGTGCTTTTTGAAACCACATGCCCTGGTAACCAGTTTCTATGTCAGACACACAAGTGCAGCTGCAGCTAATCAGAACATATAGAAACTGTGTATGGGGATGACTAATCATACATCATTCAAGTGTACAAATGATGCTGTGTTTTATATATGGCCTAAGCACTAATATTAGCGTTTTTTAATACATAGGATGAAGATGAAGAGTCTAGCAGATTGGAATCGGATGAAAAGAAGAGTTCTGAACTGAAAGAGGACTTTGCAGAACAGAGCGCTAAGCACATCATTGAGTATGTCCCGCATTATCCTTTGGGAGTCCTTTTTCATGCTGTCTATGCCAGCTGTTCCTTCCTGCAGTGTAATTAAATCTAAAAAATATTGTAAAATAAGCTTGCTCCAGATGCATTAATTCTTACAGTCCAAATGTTCTGGCTTTGTCTTTAATGCTCATCTATTAGTTTGTTTTTTTTGTATGTCTCATGTAACAAATATTGGGCTATTAACTGTTTAATAATCTTATTTTGTATATATAGTGTGTACCGACTCTCTCAAATAAATTACAGCTGAACTGCAGGCAGTTTATAAAAGAGACACATTAATGCAGCTCTATATTCATTTTTAAAGCATTCATTTTATTTTTTAAATCTGCTAGTGTAAATACCTGATTTGCTATCAGCTTCTTGCAAACCTCTACACAGCAAAATTCTAATTGGTAAACTAGGTGCCGGACGGAGAGCCAAGTGTGCTACATGCTAATGTGCTGACAAGGAACATGCTGATAGCAATTAAGCCCACTAAAAACGAGGTGAATGTCGGTTGGCATCGGCCGGTTCGATAGAAACTGGCTGACATTCGGCCCGTGTGTACTACAGCTGGTCCGACAGAAGCTGGACGTTCGGCTGGCTTCTGATGAAGGGGCATCACCAAAAAAGGTCTTCCAACCGGCTCCTGATCAGCGTTCTCAGCTACTGGTGGAAAGCACTGACCGGAGTGTTCTGGTGGGGGGCCGTCCTCCTGTCAGAACGCAATAGAACAGCAGGGGAGATCGCTGTACTAACATTGAATTGTTAGCACAGCAACTCTGGCCTGAGCTGTCAGTTTTTTTTTTTTTTTTGGTTCTGCCCGCTGGGTTGAAACTGTTTAATGTGTACTAGGCTTTAGAAGAATGAACAACAGAGAAATTACCTCATTAGTCCGTAACTCTTCTTTCATTGTCCAGTGAGCAAGCTGCGGGTAAAGAGGACATTATTATATTCATGCTATAGTCTATAACTGAACATATGTCATCCTGTGTTGTTTGGCAGGGACTTGTAAATTTTAGAATTGGATGAACAGAAAATAATTTGGCAGGTAAAAGAGCCCAGTTAAATGCTTTTTATCTGATATTTATCTATTTAGGGTGAAGTTTAGGGTGAAGGTTTTTAAAAACACGGAGACATTTGAATTCTTATTTCACTGGGTTTCCAAACCAGTCTTCTTGAGCATGCCTATGCAAACTATAAGATTGGGAAAGTAAAAAAAATCAGCTCTCCTGATACTCTGCAAGCTTGTACAGTGTAGTATGTATATCGACACTGTTGAACATCTGTATGATGTGATGGAAAAGGTGGGCATGGACAAATATGAATACTTGAATACATATTACCCACTCAAAAGTAAGGGAAGGTAAATTTTTTCATAAGTAGCATTTAGCGATCTCTGTTATATTGGATTTCTTTTAATCAAATTCCTACTTTTTAAAGTGAAATGGTAATGTTTTTTTCTGTTATGCCTTAGGACTGCAAAGCAGGATGTGGATGATGAATATAGTATGCAGACAGATGAACAACAGTCTCAATCTTACTATGGAGTAGCTCATGCCATTATAGAGAGGGTGGAAAAACAATCCTCCCTTCTTATCAATGGTAGTCTTAAGCATTACCAGGTACTTAGTTTAATTTTCCATACCTCCTTGTTTTTGCTGTTTAAAAGACTAAACATTATAACATGGAAAAAAAGCTTGTTTAAGCTTGTTTAAGTTTGTTTTGTATTATATTATATCTGTTGATAGGAGTTATATTTTTTGCATATTTCACCATTTTTGTGTTTTTTATTTCATTTTTTTTTTTATTTATTTATTTTTTTTTTTTTATGTAGTTGTATAGTGTATGGATTGTGCTTTAGTGCTTCTTTCTTCCCACTATAAGCCTACAGCTGGAGGCCTGGCAATCTGTTACTCGGCTTTAGTCTTAAATGACTGTCAACAGTAAAGTATTTTTTATTCCTTGGTAATATGAAGCCAGAAATCTAATTGTCATTAACTCCACTTCTATTCCTATTTTTTTGTTATTCTCCAGGTCTCTTTGCAAAGTCACAGGTGTAAAAATAGTGTGCATCTTAGTATAAGTAATTTAGAAAGCTCAGCTTCTGCCTGTAAAGCATACACTGTTAAAAACAGGGTTCTGATTCGAGAGAGATTGCAGTGAAAGTAAAATTTAAATACCTTCTAGGTGGTTTATGATGCTGGTTTCACTATTCACATTGAGATACCCATTAGAGGGAGCCTACAAAGCCGCTGATGAAACATGATTATGGAAAAGTTAATGGCTTGGATGAGTGGTTAGCACTCTTGCGTCGCAGCACCAAAGTCGTAGATTTTATTCCCGCAAAGATGGGACATGCATAGTTTGTATGCCCTGCTGTATTTGCACCATTTACTGTTTATTTCCATGGCTGCCAAGTTCATACTTGCTGGTACCAGTATGCAGCCAGTGAAGTCAGAAAGTTTGATTTACATCCTTGTTCAAGGACTGTAACAAAGTAGCAGCCCTGTAGCTGTGCCAGGCACAGTTTTAGTGTGTGCCTCGGACTGCAAGCTTCTATTAGGCAGGGACTTATGTTGATGTTTGCGCTTTCTTTGTAGGCTTCTGTAAAGTTTGTCACTGGTCTATAATGAATAACATGAAATAAATGGGAAATCCTGTTAAAATTTCATTTAACCACTTCAGCCCCGGAAGGATTTACTCCCTGACCACATCACTTTTTGCGATACGCTGCGTCGCGTTAACTGACAATTGCGCGGTCGTGCGACACTGTACCAAACAAAATTGACCTTTTTTTTCCATAAATAGAGCTTTCTTTTGGTGGTATTTGATCACCTCTGCGGTTTTTATTTTTTGTGCTATAAACAAAAAAAGAGCAACAATTTTGAAAAACACAACTTTTTTTTACTTTTTGCTAAAGTATCCCAAAAAAAATAAACAAATGTCTTCCTCAGTTTAGGCCGATATATATTCTTCTCCATATTTTTGGTAAAAAAATCACAATAATTGTATATTGAGGCGGACAGATTGGACACTTGGGACCATTGACATTTATACACCGATCAGAGCTATAAAAAGACACTTATTACTGTATAAGTGTCATTGGCAGGGAAGGGGTTAACACTAGGGGACGATCAAAGGGTTGAATGTGTTCCCTGGGAGGTGCTTCTAACTGGGGGGGTTGTATTGACTGGGGGAAGAGAGAGAAAGCTGTTCCCGATTACTGGGAACAGCAGATCTCTCTCCACTTCCATGACAGAATGGGGATTTCTTTTACACAAACAGATCCCTGTTCTGTGTCTCTATCCCGCAATCGCAGGTGGCTGGCGGACATCACTTCCCTGCCATGCAGCGGGCACGCGCTTGCTATATCGGTTTTAAAGGACCCTACGTACCAGTACGTCGTTTTGCGGGAACGTGCCAACCTGCCGCCGTACGGCGGCTGGTCGGCAAGTGGTTAAACCTTAACTTATAACTAATGGCAAAGCATTTTTTTTGTTTTGGATAGAGTGGGAAGGGATTAGAACACCTGTTTTATTGTGGTCTGTGTCACCTTCTCTATTTGTCCTGTTTACCATTATTATTGAAAGTGAAATGAAAAGAAAATCCCAAATTTTGGGTTGTCCCCAAAAAAGTAATAGAGTGGAAATCTTCCAATGGGGACACTAGTTCTGCTGACATGCGGGTCCCCAAGGAATACCCCTAATTTGCAGGGATTTCCTCTCACTTCCTGTTTGGTTATGGGACAGGAAGTGAAGGGAAATCTCCATAATGGGACACCGATGGCAAAAAGAGAATCTGACCGGTTATACCCCTCCCTTTATCCAAAATGAAAAAAAAAACGGTTTTGCCTATAGTTCTACTTTAAAATAATTACCTTAATCATACAGTACAGGGCACAGGCTGGATATTCATGGACCCTGGTTTATAGGCTGAAACCTTCAGGTTATTGGATACTGGCAAAGCTTTTGAGGACATGCTCTTGGTCTCCCCTTATAACCCTACCCTAATCCATGAGTCATAGTAAGAACGGCAAAAAATAAGCCTCAGTTTGGTATGATGTAGATCTAGTTTATAGTGTTTCCTTGCTACAATAATAAGGGCCACTATAAAATATATGTTCCACTGTGCTGTGTGAGTTTGAAACCTAGTTGCATATCAAACTAGCAAAAAGTTCATGTCCATGATTAATTATCTTACTGAAATTAGCAGTATTGGTTCAGAAGAAGGCCGTACAACTGTGAGGGGGAAAGAAAATCCCTCCTGACTTTAAAAACATAGTCTAATCAAATCCCTAAACAAATTGTTACTATGCTTGTGCATACTGTTAGTTTTAAGATTCTACCCTGTATCACAAAAGGTAATATTGTACACTATTAAACTTTAAATCCTAACTTTTCCTTGAGTAGACTTGACTCCTCATTCAGCTGTAAGTCATTTCTGTCAGATGTGCTTTTACAGAGTTGTCCGTTTTTTTTTTTGCTCTGCAATTTCAGGTCCAGGGTTTGGAATGGATGGTTTCTCTATATAACAACAATTTAAATGGAATTCTAGCTGATGAAATGGGGCTTGGAAAGACAATTCAGACTATTGCGCTCATAACATATCTGATGGAGCACAAGAGGCTTAATGGTCCCTATCTCATTATTGTTCCACTCTCGTAAGTAGAACATTTGTTTCCTTTGGTAGATTTCTCATTGCTGCATAGTTTTAGTTTTGAATGCCCTTAAGTCTGTTCTATAACCGTTCCACTCCAAAGTGAAAGTCTTTGGGAAGGGGAGGGGGACGCGATGTTAAGTAGAATCTATTTTATTACATTTAAATGATAAAAAGGAGTTTACTTGGAATACATGTGTTTAGATCTCTTCATGATATAAAAAAACAAAAATAAAACCATAGCTAAGATAGCTGGCTTTATGTAGATTTTATGAGGTTTACTCAATACTGTTGACTTTTATAATAATGCCAGCACACACAAATGTACAATTATGTAGGTATTCAAGTTTTTCACAGCAGAGTTGCTGTTTTGTTTAACACATTTTAGATATATAGATAAATTGGAACTACTTGATTTATAAAATCTTTTATGTTTTTAAAGCCTAGTATTTACTTTCTAGTTTGTAATTGTATATGGGCATGTTGGTGGCCATATCTGCTTATTAAACACACATGGTTTACTTCCTGCCTTGCAGTGCTACACAATGGTTGTGCAATACCGGGTCCACCAACTTGCATTCCATGTGTAGCGGCGATTCCCATAGTAACCAAACACATATATATATATATATTAATATATATGTTTAAAGAATAACCTGAAGGCAAAACTTTTATTTTTTTCGTTTTGATAGGTTGGAGAGGAAATAGAACACGTCAGGCTTTTGTTGTCTGTGGTCTCAATAGGGAGGTTCTCCCTTTTCATTTGTTCTGTTTACCATTATCACTGAAAGTAAAAAAAAAATTTCCAAATTATAGATTGTTCCCAGAAAAGTAAATGAGGACACTAGTTCTGGTGACCCAGGTGACAACCGGGGGTTCTCTCACAATTTTCCAATGGCACGTAGGTGACAAATAAAAATTGACAGGGGTTATACCCCTCCTTTTTTTTGCCTTTTAAGTTCTGCTTTAACCCAATTACAGAAAATGGAAAAGTGAGCATGTAAAAATGTGTCAGTGATATTTACAATTATTCACACCTGAGCGCAGGCAGAATCAACCAAAGTTAATTCTAATTCAAATCGCAACACGCAACGCTGTCGCCCCAAAAGAAGCTCATGTTCCTTTTTGAGCGACTGTAGTGCTATTTACCGCGTGGCAATTACAGCAAAATTGTGGCGCGATTGAGGTGCCATTAAGCAGTAATGACATCACAAACGTGTCTCATGTTTTTTGCAGTGATTTGAAATCGCAGCCGGAATTGTGGCGATCAGGTGTGAATGGAGCTTAAAGCGGATTTCAAGGTAGACCGTTGACATCCAGACATGTTGGCTGTTTTACCTTCATAGGATCTGTAACTTTGTAAGCCAGTCTTATGATTTAGAGACTTCTGCCATGTTGCATAGTTTACGAAGTGCTTTCTGGAGCTCTTCTTTAAGGCGTTATTATCCCAAAACCAAAAATGTAATATGTAACCTATTGCAGTGCACCAGTCATTTGATGTCATGGCTGCATCAGTTTTCTTGCCCTCTGTTTTCACCTGCTGATCTGGCCAGTAACACACCTGTATTAGAGTACCCCCACTCTGGATGAATGGCCACAGGGGGCAGTGAGCATTGTCAGTCTGGGGGGGAGGGAAGTGTTAGCTGTACTAGCAGATTTAAATACACTCACAAATTAAAGCCAAACTCCAGCTAATACTTTAAGAGCAGTTACAGCAAATAGCTTGTTTTCCTTTTCGGGATAATGGTTTTGCATAAATAAATGCTCATTTTAAGCACACCTGCTAGTGTTAAATGGTTTGTCTAATCTCTGTAACTGATTCTGCTACAGAGCTTGTTCTTTTGAAAAAACACAATCTTAAGCTGGGCATGCATACATCCGAATTTCGATTCATGTATGGGCGCGGGGTGGTTGTACAGAGGTCAATCTACCTGCTGGAAAATTTCCGCCTGATCACTGCCACCGGCTATAGCCAGCAGTGCTGATCAATGTATTCTAGCGGTGGGGGAAATCTCTTTGCTATCAGATGTCAAAGGTGCAGCGGGGAGGATTCCTCCATCCACACTGAATGTTTGGATGGGGCAATCGAGTCAAATTTTTTTTTTTTTTCCGTTCAACAGTACGTTGAACGATAAAGTTGGATCACCAGATGAAAATAGAGCCTAAAAAAGAAAATGCAGCCATCACATCTAAGAAAACCGTAAGCTGCAATATGATGTTTGCTTTTGGGTTTAATACCGCTTTAAAGATGAAATGTTTGCCTACCTGTCACTCTCTTGTTCCCAGAGAAGGAGCACTTTCATATCCAAGAAAATTTAAGATCAGAGACCAGGTTCTTTTTCAATTAAATAGGAACTCTGCTGTGTAGTCTTTAAACTTCATAGCATAAGATGAGTAATGGGGTAAACCTGGTGTGTATAATTCCCATGACTTTGAGCTGACGATTCACTTCTAAAGTCCCAGGCTGCACAAACCTGACATTCTTCATTCTCCAGCTACCCCTGTTGGTCATTTTGCTTTCCTGTAGACTTGCTGTGGGTGCTTACCAGACATTTTGAAGTGGAAGTATTGAAAATAATGGTATTTTTACATGGCACCTCATCACCCCCTCCTTTTATTTGATCTCATTTAGTCTCTGGTTAACCACTTAGGAACTTCTAGAAAGCTACTACTTTCTTTTCTGTGTAAATTTGTATATTGCAGAAGAGAACTGTAGCAGTTAGGCTGGGTTCACACTAGTCCGATTCTCGGACCGACATGAAGAGCACAAGTTGCATTACGTCACAAAAACAATGATTCCCTATGAGAGCCGTCTTAACTGCTCCGACATGTGTTTTTCAAAGTCGGAGCGACTTTGAGAAAGGTTCCTGTACTACTTTTGTCCGACTTTGATCCTACTTCAGTCCATTGAAAAGCATTGAAGTCGGATGAAAGTCGTATCAGTGTCTTCACTGATCCGACTTTGGCATGCAACTTGTGCTCTGGGGATCTTGAAGGGGAACTCCACACCATATTTTTAAAGAAAAAACTGGCATGGGGTCCCCCTCCAGGAGCATACCAGGCCCTTTGGTCTGGTACAGATTTTAAGGGGAACCCCATGCCGAAAAAACAGCGTGGGGTCCCCCCCAAAATCCATACCAGACCCTTATCCGAGCACGCAACCCGGCAGGCCAGGAAAGGGGATGGGGACGAGCGAGCGGCCCCCTCCCTCCTGGACCATACCAGGCCGCGTGCCCTCAACATGGGGAGTATGGGTGCTTTGGAGCAAGGGGGGGGGCTCTGCGCCCCCCCCACCCCAAAGCACCTTGTCCCCATGTTGATGAGGACAAGGGCCTCTTCCCGACAACCCTGGCCGGTGGTTGTCGGGGTCTGCGGGCGGGGACTCATCGGAATCTGGAAGCCCCCTTTTAACAAGGGGGCCCCCAGATGCCGGCCCCCCACCCTATGTAAATGAGTATGGGGTACATCGTACCCCTACCCATTTACCTGGAAAGAAATATGTACACAAAAAAACACACAGCTTTTTAAAATATTTTATTAAATCAGCTCCGGTGGTCTTCTCCCCTCTCCGGTGTCTTCGGCTCTTTTGCGGGGGTCTTTCATCTTCTGAGGGGTCTTTTCTTCCCCTCTGCGGCGTCTTCTGCTCTTTTGGCGGCCTCCTCCTCCCTCCTCTCCCTCTCCCTCGCTGTGCCTTATATTGGCATGGGGCGTGGCCACCAGATGACATCACCTGGAGGTCCCGCCCCATATGAGGTCACAGCTCCGCCCCAGGATGTGACCTCATATGGGGC
>BLSH010029775.1:766713-779573 GCA_018402905.1 Glandirana rugosa
TAGTTCAGCTAAAAGCAGACACAGCCCCTCCCAGGGTGCAGTCCTCACTTGGTATTACCCCTCCGCCCTGCTAAGCAACTCAGTTTTTTCTGCCTAGTGCAAGGAGTAGGACCTGGCTCCCTGCTGGGATCTGCGGTTCCCCATTTTTATTTTTTTTTTCTCAAGATTTCTGATGAAGAATGCAATCAAGTAGCCGGCTGGGTGACGGGCTGGATATCCTAGATCCAGGTAGTCGCCCCAGCGTGACCAACGGACGCGGGCCGACCTTTAGCTGCTCGCGGGGTCGGCCGCGTCAGGCCTCGTTCTGTGTGGGGCGGCCGGCGGGTTAAACGTCCCGCCAACACACTTGGGGCCATGTTCCCGGGCTCGAGTCATGGGTGATGCTTGGCCGGCAGCTCCCCCGAACCGGCGGGGTGGCAGGTCTGTCTCGGGTGGCTACCCGCTACGCCCGTCCAGAGTGGTGAGTAAGCCCCCCGCCTCCAGGCTGTGGGGTGGGGCAGGTGGGTGGTGTCCCCCCTCCTGGGGTGTAGGTGGGCCTCTATCCTCTCCTTCCCCTTCTTGCTTAGCCCCCCCCCCCCCCAATCGGTATTTCCGGGGCTGTAGCCCTCCCCTGCTGGCTGTGCTTTCTCCTGGGTGCGCTAAAGGTGCGACGGTCGATACCATTTTTCTGTGGTCCAGCCGCCATTTTCCTGTGGCCAGCCGCGTGTTGTAGCCGCGGCCGTCATTTTGCGGTAGCCGGCCGCATGCTAGCTTTTGCCGGTTAGGTGGGCGGTCCTGGGTGTCTTGGCGCCGTTGCCATCCGGAGCGCTTCCTACACGTGGGGGAAACGTAGCAGCAGCAGGGTGACACACGGGCAACAATCACCAGCAGTGTTAGCAGCAGCACCTCCCGGGGTCGGTGTGGTGCGGTGGTGAGTCCTCCTGGGTGCCTCTGGGACCCCGGTGCGGCAACTTGTGGGGTGGTGGGGGTGCCCGGTCCGGTCTGTAGGACTTGCGGGTGTTCCGGGGTGCGGTGCAATGGCGGCTGAAGCGGGTGCTTCCCCGTCGGAGGTCTCCGGTGGGGCTTTGGGAGTGCTGGGACCTGTGGTTCCTCTTGATAGGTTAAAGGCAATCCTGGAGGAATTTCTCTCCCGGGTGGAGCCGATCCGTGACCGTGGGGGGGGGGGGGGGAGAAACCGGCCACCCCCCGTCCTCTGGGGAGGACACGGAACCGGAAGGGGGCTCCGTTGTGATGGGGACCCCCCTGGAGCTGTCCTAAGGTGAGCTAGGGGACCCCTCCGATGAAGAGGATGAGCCCTCTGGGCCACCTCGGCTCGTGAACGAGCTCTGGTGGGCTCTTTGGTCTCAGCGGTCCATGAGACGCTGAAATTGGGCCCGGCTGGGGCAGCACAGGAGGCAGCGTACGCTTTTGGGTCGCATAGGCCGGCCCGGGCTCTTAAGGTGTTTCCTTATTTGCCGTGTTTTGATCAGTTTGTTTACAAAGAATGGCAACAACCTCAGGGTTCCTTCGCTTTGCCCAAGCGTTTTGCTGTGCGCTATCCTTATTGAGGATACCCTGTTAAAGAAGTGGGCACCTCCTACGGTGGACCGCCTGAACAAGGCAACCACCATTCTGATGGAGGGCTCTCTGTCTTTTAAGGACCCGGCCGATAGGAGGACTGAGACGGTGTCGAAGGCGATGTTCCTGGGGGCAGGGTCAGCCATGTGGCCGGCGCTGGCTTCGGCGCTGGTTGCCCAGGCACTTACAGAATGGGCGGCCATCGTGCACCGGGCTTTGGAAGACCTCCAGGCCCCTTCGGAACCTGTGCAGATGGCAGACCAGCTAATCCAGGGCCTTGGGTATCTGTGATGCGGCCCTCGACATGGCTCCCATGCTGTTGAATCTGTCCATGTTCAGTCGTTATAAGACGTCTGCTTTGGCTTACATGCTGGTCGGGGGACCAGGCGTCAAAGAAGGGCCTGACGGACCTGCCCTTCCAGGGCGGTCAGCTTTTTGGGGCTCCCCTGGATGAGATCATTAAGGATTACACGGGGGGAAGAGCACATTCCTCCCGGAACCCAGGAGGGGTAAGGCGCCCCGGCGTAGGCCGGGCCCCTCTTTCCCTACTCAGAAGAGGTTTTTTTTTTGTGCGCCCCGCGCAGCGAGAAAGGTCTCGCAGCCTGCCAAGGCCGCCATGTGTGGCCAGAAGCGTCCCTGGCAGCGTAAGTCCGAGAAGGCGGGGTAGAAGTCCTCCTCTGCATGATGGGTCGCCCCCTCTCATTTCTCGGGTGGTGGGACGGCTCTTGCGGTTCGCGGACCAGTGGACCTCTCGCATCTCAAACCTCTGGGTGCGCGAGGTGGTTTCGCCCGGGTACAAAATGGTTCCGTACCCAGCCTCTGTACAGGTTCTTCACTTCCAATCTGAGGCTTCCCCCGGGGCGACGGCGGGCCCTGTTAGGCAAGGGCTCCGTCAGGGGGTGATTGTTCCGGCTCCCTCTGCAGAACGCTCCTGCGGTTTTTACTCAAACCTTTTTGTGGTTCCGAAAAAGGATGGTATCAGGCCCATCTTGGACCTGAAGGCACTCAACCTCTTTGTAAGTACGCAAAAATTCAGAATGGAGTCTGTCCGTTCTGTGGTTGCGGCGCTTTGTCAGGGAGACTTCCTGGCCTCCTTGGACAACAAGGACGCGTATCTGCACGTGCCCATATGTGCGCGTCACCAGCGATTCCTGCGATTTGGGGTGGGGGATCTCCATTAACCAGTTTGTGGCCCTTCCGTTTGGTCTGGCCTCTGCTCCGTGGGTATTCACCAAGCTCTTGGCTCCAGTGCTGGCTCTGTTGTGGCAGAGGGGCAATAGGGGTGGTGGCATATCTCGACTACTACTGCTGGCGGAGTTGGCCTCAGCTTTGAGGGACAATGTGGCCATCACCCTCAGCTCCCTGCAGGACTTGGGGAGGTTGATCACCCAGCCGAAGTCGGCGCTGACTCCGTCACACTGGTTGGAATATCTGGGCTTGATTCTGGACACGGAGCAGGCGAAGATGTTGCTTCCTTCAGCCAAGTTGCTGATGCTCCAGGTAGCGGTGAGGGCCCTGCTGTCACAGCGGTGGTCCTCCCTAAGGTTTTGCATGAGGGTGTTGGGGCTGAGGGTGTCCACCTTCGAGGCGGTCCCGTATGCCCAGATTCACACCCGGTCCCTACAGCAGGCAATTCTGCTGCGGTGGGACAAGTCTCCGTCATCCCTGGATGAAGTGATCAGGTTGGATCGCCAGACCCGATTTTGGGGCTGGGGAAGTCGTTCCTCCCCTTGGAATGGATGGTAGTCATGACGGACGCCAGTCTATCCGGCTGGGGAGGGGTCTTGGGGCTGTTGTTGACCCAGGGTCGCTGGTCCCCGGAGGAATCCTGTCTCCTGATCAATGTGCTGGAACTTCGGGCAATCAGGCTTTGCCTCTCCCACTGGTCGGGGAGGTTGTGCGGTCGACCTGTCCGAGTTCAGTCAGACAGCGCCACGGTGGTGGCTTATGTGAATCATCGGAGGAACGAGAAGCTCGGCAGCGGCGTCGGAGGTGACCCACATTCTGAGGTGGGCAGAGCTCCACGTGCCGGCAATCTCCGCCGTTTACATTCCGGGCCTCAAACTGGCAAGCAGACTACCTCAGTTGACAGAGGCTGGATCAGGGAGAGTAGTCCCTGCACACGGAAGTGTTCCGCCAGATCTGTCAACGGTGGGGCACGCCAGACGTGGACCTGTTGGCGTCCCGGCTCAATCGAAAGGTGCAGACATTCGTGAGCAAAACAAGGGACCCGTTGGCAGACGCTGCAGACGCCCTCATGGCTCTGTGGTCCCGGTACCGGCTCCTCTATGCCTTTCCCCCTCTCAAGCTGCTTCCACGCCTATTGCGCAGGATAGAGGCGGAGGGGATCCCACCTATTCTGGTAGCGCCGGATTGGCCTCAGCGTCCCTGGTACGCCGACGTGGTGCGGATGGTGGTGGATATGCCCTGGCGGCTCCCGCTTCGCGAAGATCTGCTGTCCCAGGGCCCCATCTTGCATCCTGCTTTTTTGTCGTGGTGGATTTGTCCGCACAATGGGCTGGCAGCCTCGTTGGCCACTATTTCCCTTTGGATACGACAGACGGTGACCTGTGCGTACGCTGTTAGGGACCAGGAGCCCCCCCTTTCCGGTCACGGCTCACTCTACCAGCGCGATTAGTACTTCCTGGGCCTTCCGACATCAGGTGTCAGTTTCTCAGGTGTGCAAGGAGGCTACTTGGACCTCGGTGCACACTTTTTCTAAGTTTTACAGAGTTGATGTTACGGCATCCTCAGATGCTGCTATTGGCCGCAGTTTTGCAGGCGGTGGTGTGAGGCGCGTCTGGCACCTCCTGGAGAACTATTTTGTTGGCTACAGTTGTTGTTTCGTAGCCCACCCCTCGTTTTGTCACTGCTTTGGGACATCTCCACATGTCATGAATAAGAGGCTGCGTCTGTCAATGAACGAAAGAGAAAATAGGATATTTTGACTTACCGTAAAATCCTTTTCTCTGAGTTAATTGATGGATGCAGCACCCACCCCTCTCTGTTTAAGTTTGTACTGCTTGTTACTTGCTTAGCAGGGTGGAGGGGTTATACCAAGTGAGGACTACCCCCTGGGAGGTGCTGTGTCTGCTTTTAGCTGAACTACGTTCTGCCTAGTCCACTCCTAGTGAAAGGTGGCATAACCCCATATGTCATGAATAAGAGGCTGCGTCCCTCAATGAACTCGGAGAAAAGGATTTTACGATAAGTCAAAAAATCCTATTTTTTGGCAGGCATATCTGTGCTGCGTGATCAGCTTTTTGATGTTTTCAATGGCTTGGAGAGAGAGGGGTGCAAACATGGGTGCTCTCCTTTCCCTCCTCTCCATTTGACGGAGGAAGTAGGTGTCATAAAAATTCCCCTGAATGAAAAAAGATGAATCTGTTAGGAATCAGGAATGCTCTGTGACAAGTCCACTGTAGTGCAGTTTGTTCTGCACTTCTGTGACTTTTTTTACAGCAGACAGTGGGCCGAAGTCACAGAACCCTGACAATAAAATCTAGATCCACCCACATGTCTGGACCGGCACCCATTTCAGGCTCTCGGCTGCTCCTGCCCCTTCCACAGCCCAGCGCTCCACTGAACGCTAGGGGGGAAGAGCAGGGGGACGGGCACCACGTCACCAGCTCTCTGCTCACGGTGTTCGGTTGCTCGGTTCTCAGTGTTAGAGGCGCCGGGGGACAGATGCAGCATTGGGCCGATGCTGCATCCACCTAGGTAAGTATGACTCTTAAATAAAAAATCCATACATCTTTTAAGTTACTGTTGCCAGGACACTCTTCATTAAGTCACTGGTTTTGAATTTTAGTGGCTGAAAATTTTTCTGAGAACCTTGAGTTTCTCTGTGGATGCATTGGAAGACTCTAGCAGGCAGCTTTCAGGACTGGGCATTATGTCTATCCACATGAGAAGAATCCCGTAGCATAAGTGTTGGTCAGCAGAACTTCTCTGTAAAATGCAAAATTTGAGAGGCTGCTCTTTCAGGGCAAATGCTCTTTTGGACCATCCTTGATTGCCTTCCTCCAGATGGTGACTGTGGGAAAGACAATGCTGTTACCACTTAACAGGAAGGTGATTGGTCAGAAACCAGTGACGCCTTCAGAACCCAAGGAGTTCCTGTCGACCCCTAAGTCATCTGATTCTGAAGGCAAATCCTCCTCACAGTGAAGGGGGTGCCCCCTTTTATGCAGTTGGGAGGAAGTCTATTGACCTTCACAGCCGCTTGGACTGCAGCTTGGTGTCCAGAGGCTACAGACCTGGAGTTTTGCTGCTTTTCCCCTCCACTTTATGTGTGCAAGATTATCTTCAGATCCACGATTTCTTTGTGGCCCTGGACAGACTGATGTCTCAAGGGGTCATTGTCTCCCCAGAGGCCTTTACGATTCATGGTTCCCAAACCAAACAGTGGTTTTCTTTGCAGTCCTGGAAAGACTGCTGTTCCAAGGGGTCATCGCACCTCTGTTGGCAGATGTGGGACCAGTTTTGGATCTCAAGTTGCTGAAAATACAAAAATTCAGGATGTTGTTCACTCAGACGGTGAATGCTTCACTTCTTCATCAGGGGGACTTCAAGGGTCAGTGAGGGACAAACACCAGGAGTCCCTTCATCTGACACAGTACATCAAACTCCCAAGACCAGGCCTGCTGTGGAATGGTGGATATCCACACAGATGCTGGATACAGGCAAATCCTCCCTTCTGATGAATTGGAAGGTCTTGACTATGGATTCCAGCCTGCAAGCCGGGGAGGTATTCTGTAAAGCCTCCTGATTAGCTGAACATGGTCTGGTGGAGCGGTGGTTGCTGATCAACATCCCGGAATTTCAGATGATTTGGCTGGCACACCTATACTAGTCTGTCTGCCTGCCTTTTAATCCGACTAGTCGGGGTACAGTTGGACAAGCCAGAGCTGTGGCATACATCAACCCGCAAGGAGGAACAAGAAGCTGCGCTGCTCAGGAGGAAACTTACCTTATCTGGTTTTTGGCAGAACTTCACATTCTGGCACTCTCCACTGTGTGCATTCCTGGTGTGAAAAATTGGTCAGCTTTTCTCGGCCATCAACAGCTGAATCCAGGAGAATGGGCTCTTCACCCAAAGGTTTTTGCAGGTATTCTGGCTCGAGTGCCATAAAGGGACAAATCTGGGCCTTGGCTTTCAGAGATTTATTGCTTCTTATCCTTTTAGTTAAAGTCTTTGTTTAGGGTGTCACGCGGACTCTTCCGCATGCGTAGCCCCCTTTGTCTCTGTGGAACTGGAACCTTAATTTGGTCTTGTCTGTTTTGCAATCTTCTCCTTTTGACCCTCAAGAGATTCCATTTTCACTCCTTGCATGCAGAATTGTCTTTTTGGTGGCCATTACCTCGGTTTGCAGGGTCTTGAGTTGACTGCTTTCCTGCAAGCAACCCTTCCTGGTTCTTCATTAGGATAAGGTGGTGGTGTCACTTTTTTGTTTTCCACTGCAGTGATAGAAATTAGAGAAATATTTTCCATCCTGCGCTTTCAAATATTCCCAACAGTAAATGTGATTTTTTTTTTTTTTTTTTTTTGTTCAGGAAATTACGTTCATGTCCAAGATTAAATGCCATAGAAAAACACACTTTTTTAAGTTCTTTCAAACCTCATTCGTCTTGACGTCAGATATACCGATGAGAATATGCAAGTGAATTTTAATACAAATGGTCATTTGTAAATCTACTAGTGCATGGTCCACTTTAATCCTTAAAGGATTCCCTGCAAATTAAAGGAATTCCTTGAGCACCCCCAGGTCCCCAGAATTAGTGTACCCCTTGGAATATTTCCCCTCTACTACTTTTTTGGGGACAACCCAAAATTTGGGATTTACTTTTACTTTCAATCATGGTAAACAGGACAAATAGAGAGGGTAAATCTCCATAACAGGAGCACAGACTGCAATAAAAACTGGTTTCTAATCCCCCTGCACTCTATCCAAAACCTAAAAAATGTTTGCCTTCAGTTATGTTTTAACACTAAATCGGCAATACATTTAGACCCTATGGACTGGCATGAATGTTTCTTCCTGAAGGGGCAAGAAGTATAGCATAAGAATTGCTCAAATCTGTTAGGGTATGATGTTTGAATGTGGGGTTACCTGGAATTTGTGAGCTCTTTTAATGACAGAGCTTTTATTTTTATGGTGGTGGCAAAAATGTCCCTTTTCTCTGTAACCGTAGTAATAAAAAAGAAATTCTGCTAATTTCGTATAAGTGTTGGAGTGCATGTGCCTTATTTTTTTCAATATTTTTGGTATATAAATTTAGTATATGGTTTTGTTTATCTGAACTTCCCCCTAACGTGATTTAGACACCGGCCAAGGAGGAAACCTGCCTCCCTTGACCGGTCAGTTTGTTGTAAGAGTTCCTTGCTTTGACTCTGGTCAGCCAGTCTAAGTTGAAATGATGATGATCAGACATAGTTGCTTTATGTGCTCTTTTTGTCAGGAAGGAGTTAAGATGTGAAATTCTATACTTTAAAGCAGTAATCTCCAACTGCAACCTAGGGGCCAGATGCGGCCCTTTGCTTGCCTTTATATACTTTTCCTTCCACTGACACCAGCAATATTCCTCCCACTGACAGCAATGATGGGGCACTATTCCTCCCGCTGACAATCAGTGATGGGGCTTTAGTCCTCCCCCTAATACCAAAGATGCATTTACTCCCACTGATGCCATGCCTATTTCTATTCCCAATGGCCACAATCTGGCCCTCCTTAAAGTACAACTACAAGCAACATACATATTTGAGTAAATCCGCATATAAATGCCTGAAAGTTACACATGGTAATAAACATAACTGAAATGATTATTTTCCTACCATATAGCTGCAATTGTGGTCTGTAATCCCCTCCACCAGTTCTCCTTTGCTGTATAGTGTAGTGATGATGGGAGGAGTTCTGCTTTCAGTGAACTAGCTGCTCTATCTTTCGGTCCTCCAGCCTTCTATCATGCTCAGTCTATTTTACATAACACGCACCCATCTGCCAATCACTAGTTGGATGTGTGCTATGTAAAACAGTACAAGTCAGTACAGGTTAATTTCCATACAGATCTGTCCAGTAATCTGTGTGGTGCTTCCTGCCTGCTTTCCTCTGGTAATTTGTAAACTAGCAGAACAGAAGCCTAGTTAAAAGCTAGAGCAGTGGGCGGGCAAAGGCAGGACATATGTGGGAGTGGGCGGGGCTTCACAAGCCAATCATGGGAGGGGCCTACTGTGTATAATAAAATGCCTGAGCTTTCACTGTGCTACAAGAGCACCTCCCCCAGTGATGTCAGGACGTTTCTGCAGAGAAATAGACGCAAATGGGGAGAACAGGTGTTCAACACAGGCAATTAGAAAACCAGGAAGTAAAGCGGTCACCTCACTAAAGGAGGTGCACATGAGAGCAGGGGACAAAGTAGACATCTCAACATCCTTACTGCTTTTTGTAAAACAATCAGTGACATGTTTAACAGACTGCATAGGTGCATAACAACATATTGATTTCTTCATTTTGACCATAATTCTACTTTAAGTCTGGAGGACCGTAAACTGGCCCTTTGGAGACCCCTGCTTTAGAGCATGGGTTTTCTATGTGAACAATGAGTCCATGTTGGTCTAAATATGCTGGAAATTATTTTGTGGTTGTTTTTAATAAGCAAAACCTCAAAAACTGGCAATTATAAGAAAACCTTTTTGGATTATAATCTCTTCCTAGGACAATTAGGATCTGGTTCTGATTATGCTTTGTTTCCTAATTTATTATACTGAGCACCTGCAGGGAAGAATTAATCCCAGAGCGAAAATTGTAACATTGCCCTTTTTAGCTCCTTACACCAGACCAAGCAGATTTGTGCTAGCAGACAACAAAAGAGACCTTGGTGTGCTGTCACTGATTTATAGTAATACATTTTATTCCTACGGCTAATATCCACAGTATAGGGGAGCAGGAAGAAGGCAAACTCAGTGACAAATATTTGCCTTGCTAAAGAGGTTTACAAATATATACTTTAATAGGTTATTTTAAAAGCATTTGTGTTGTGTATTTTCTGTGCTCCTCTTATACAATTCACTAAATGGTCATTTTACTGTTAAAGGTGGATTTAAATGAAGAAGAAACTATATTGATCATCCGCCGTCTGCATAAAGTTTTGCGGCCCTTTTTGCTGAGACGACTGAAGAAAGAAGTTGAGTCACAGCTGCCAGAAAAGGTTTGTAATGCTAGTGCCATTGAACTAATTGATATGGCATTTAGGGGTTTTTTTTTCACACTTTACATTTATTTTATAACCACAGTTCAAAAATAGTTATGTAATATACTAGTTCATTTCATATGATCAGCAACAATGGTACTGTTAGTTACTGAATTGACCAGGAGAGAAAAGAAGAAATGTTGGCAAAAAATAATGGGTTCATCCATCACACATGACATTTTCTGACCAGTACACCATGTGTAGTTTTTAACACAGCACAGGGCTTTCAGCACTGAAGACGAGTTCAGAAAAGTAATTTTTTAAATCTGTCACTAACTTAAAAAGTGTTTTACTAGTAAGGGGCCAACTTGTGATCTTGACCACCTCCTCAGTACTTAACCCTTTAACACTCAAAACTTAGCAGATTCTGAAAGCCAATCTTTGCTGTTAATCACAAACTACTAAAGTATACCCATAATGAAAACCTATACTGAGGAAGTATGGAGGCTGCCATTGTTGAGCTTCCCTTCATACCCTCCTGAAAATACCAGTTCCCTGGCAATCATGCTAATCCAGTGGCTCCAGTACTAAAAGTCACAAACCCGGATATACCAAATATGAGCTTTGACATTCCTGATGTGCATACTCCATTTCAGGTTCGTATCTCAGTATTCAAGCTAGAGGCAGCAAGGCAACTGGTATTTCTTTTGCGTACATCACGGGTCACAGAGCAGGCTATAAATCATGAATACCACAGAACCAAACAGACAGGAAGTCGTCCTCTATATAACCCCTCCCATACATCAATTGCCTCCCATTTTTTTCACCAATGTCTGAAGGCGAGGGTCACTGATGTGCAGCTCTCTGCATATTATTGGTAACTTCTCAAACAGTTCCAGTAGGGATCTGGAGATTTTTATTATCTGGATCCATTCCTTCCGCTAGGACACAAAGATGGATAGAACCCAGGCCCTGCTTTAATGAAGATGGATGAACATGGGATCGCCTGTAATGTCTTTTTGGCACTGGACCCTACATACATCGGACCCTCACAGTAATTCTTGACATACTTGCTATACAGATCCAGGGTAGTGGACCCTGAGAAAGGGTTGCAAAGTCCCCGAGTGTCTGCTTTGATGCCTGCCATAATGGGTGAAGGTTGGATAAGTTCCTTTTGAAAGGAGGATCACGCGGAGATAATTTTTAGTCCCTGGTTCGCTTATGATACCTCTACATGTCTGTCATGTTTTATGCTGCCTGTATTTGACATGCTCCCTTGTTCGGTCCTTCCTTTAGGGCAGTGGTTCTCAACTACTTTTAAGTATTACCTTGGGGAGATGCAGACTAGAATACTGCAATCACTGAGCAGCAAATGATATCACATGTGATGTATTTCTGTTATCTTGCAAACCTGGCCTCTTAGTGGGACCTGAGGACAGGAGTTGAGAACCATTGCCTTAGGAGGACCTATAGAGGGTTAAGATCCTGGCTGGAGGTAGGCCTGGATACCTATATTTTGTTTTATTAAATACTGTGGCCCTGGTGCGTTATTCCAATCTGATACTGACTGTATTTTCAGTATGTGCTGAGGCTGTATAGGTCTAATTACTATGATGCTCCTAGTAATGCTGTTGGTGCTGGCTGCCGGCATGACACTACAAATCTAGTCTGGCCCGACATGGGGCGGGGCTTAATATCTTTTTCCTTCAAGATTGTAAATCCTAGACCTCTCTGTGCTACCACAAGAATATAAAATAAAAAGTATATCAATTATTATACAATAAAATAGTGATATGAACCTCTTGGTGAGTTGCAGCAAACATAATGTGTTCCCACACCAATAGCAATAAACAGTGATAAACTGTGTTGCACTACTTGATGATACCTACATGACATACAAAAAACTAAAGAATAAATATAAAAAAATCCACACTATCTTATGTTGACAGAAACATATGTTGTATCAAACACAACAATCAGTCCCAAAGTAGATATATTTTAAAGTGTAATGAATTAGAGTCCTCATTTATACATAAATTAAAATTTAAGTACGTGCTCCACCATAAATCAGATTGCTCCACCACCAATAGGAATGCCTGCTCACCTGGATCCAGGACCTATATAAATAAATATACAGGTCACAAAGCGCTTTTACTGGATATCCATTGACCAGGCTGCCCAGAACAATGGTATGGGCAATACTATTGAATAGCGGCAGGTTCCCATTAAATACACAGCATCAGACTCTCAACTTCTTTTCTAAGCAACTTGCAAAGATAAGAGAAGGCCTCCGCACATTCTATATTTGAGTCACTCATTACCAGCATAGAGAACAAAGACTTCTGTTTTTTGGGTCTGGGTTGGACGTAACGTCACCTGGCTTTGCCCTACGCATTACGCCACTATCCACGTCGCTTCTTCAGGTGTGGTGTTCTTGATGCCATTACTTGGTGCAATTTTCTTTACTCAAATTGCTCGCTCAGCAGTACCCTGTTGAGGAAGCTTACTACAAAAAGTAGAAAGTTCCAGTGGTGTATCCGGCGATTTCTTGCCTTAGCAAATCCCTGACTCATTCGGTTGCAGACATCCCAGTCTTTTAAGACCCAAAGGACAAGAGGTTGGATGCCCTCTTACTATGTTGCTCTGTTCATCTTGGCCATACAACTGATGGTGTTCTCTATAGCCGTATGCTAGACCCCTGTGGTCTGGGCCAAATCTATTAGCACCATCTTGGTCAACTGTTTGCATTGTCCATTCATTTTCTTTACCCTGTTGCTATTCATTGGTGGATCTCTGCTTATACACAACAAATGCATCCACCTTTTGTAACTGCACTCTAATGTAGGAGTTAAACAAGTATTGTTGGTGTTAAAAAGACCTTCCGCCCGGCCGCGTAGTTTATTTACAGAGTTATGTGAATGGGGAAACTACAAGTATCCACAGCCTTTGAGTTCTTAATGAAGTTGAGAAGTTGAGCGCTCTAGGTAATTCATTCCTTCTGTCAGTGTGTAACTGCCTGCCCGTCTGCAGGTGCACTGCTTTCCAGGCTCCTAGGAATAAAGAAAAATGCACATTTGTTTACCTCCAAAAAGATATCCATTCATTTCAGGTCA
>BLSH010029775.1:789670-799868 GCA_018402905.1 Glandirana rugosa
TTACTAAATGGGCAACTACTATGGTAATCGTATAGGGTCTATGGGTTTTTTTTTTTTTTTTTTTTTTTTTTAAAGGATTTTTTTGTTTTATATTCCTATGATTATTTCTATCTTATATTATCTTCTTGAAATGTAACTCCCTCTCCATTTTATGAAATCTAGTTGAATGGTTTCTTATTTTGCATGTAATTGTTTCAATTTGTGAATACCCCAATTCTGTTTTTTGTAGGAATCCTTTGCTGAACATCTGGGATATGCTAATGGTATCATCAACGGGTAAATCATTTAATATTTAGCATTTACTGGTAGATCTGCATAATATGAAGCATGTGCCATTTTTCTGACAGCCAAAATTACATCTGTGATTGATTGCTATATTTTTATTTATTTTGATGAAATTGTCACTAAATTCTTGCTTAAATAATCCCGATATCTATTTTTCGTTTTTACATTACTAGTTTCGTCAAGGATTTGTTTAAACACTTAAGGACCGGGAGGATTTACCCTCTTAATGAGCAGTTCATTTTTGCGATACGGCACTGCGTTGCTTTGACAATTGTGCGGTGGTGCGACGTTGTACCCAATCAAAATTGGTGTCTTTTTTTTCCCCACAAATAGAGCTTTCTTTTAGTGGTATTTGATCACCTCTGCGGTTTTTATTTTTTGCGCTATAAATAAAAAAAAGTGACGATTTTGAAAAAAAAAAACCAATGTTTTTTACTTTTTGCTAGAATACATATCCAAAAAAAACAATTAAAAACAACAAATTTCTAACTCCGTGTATGCCGATATGTATACTGCTACATATTTTTGGTAAAAAAAAAAATCGCAATATGCGTATATTGATTCGTTTGCGCAAAAGTTATAGCGTCTATAAAATGGGCACTAGATTTATGGCATTTTTTCTTTTTTTAACTAGTAATGGCGGTGATCTGTGATTTTACTGTATAAAGGTCACTGGCAGGGAAGGGGTTAACACCAAGCGGCGATCAAGGGGTTAAGTGTTCCCTAGGGAGGTGTTTCTAACTGGAGGGGGAGTGGACTGGCTGGGGGTAGAGAGAGAACACTGTTCCCGATCACTGGGAACAGCAGATTTCTCTCCACTTCCCTGTCAGAACGGGGATCTGTTTGTTTACATTAACAGATCCTCATTCTGGCTCTCAGTGGAGCGATCGCCGGTGGACATCGCAGCTGCCGGCCACTTGCATCGGCTCCGTGGATGTGCAGCGGGGGGCGCCCGCTAACCCCGTTCCCATGACCAACGTATAATGACAGCGATTCGCGGGAAAGTGCCAACCTGCCACAGTAAAATGATGGCGGCTGGTTGGCAAGTGGTTAAGCAGGAAATTTGATTTATATACTTATATCTGAGCTTTTCTGTACCAAATGAATGCTTCAACGGGTCTTAGTTATGGATTGGTAAGGACGCAGGCAAAGTAGTGACAGACCCTGGGTTAAAGACTCGTGCCTTCAGGTGATTTTACACTGTTGCTGGGTGCCTCCACTGAGACCCTATAGTACTCCATAAGTCCTTAGTTCTTTAGTATTTGGTTGTTCTTTTTGGATTATTTATTACAGGTACCTACATAGCGCTGTCAATTTACGCATTGCTTTTACATATATACATTGTACATTCACATCAGTTCCTGCCCTCAAGGAGCTTACAGTCTAAGGCCTGCAATTCACATTAATATATACACATAATAGGGCCAATTAACCTACCAGCATGTATTTGGAGTGTAGGAGGAAACCCACGCAGGCACAGGGAGAACAAGCAGATAGTGTCATTGTTGGGATTTGAACCGACACCCTAGTGCTGATATGCGGAAGTGCTAATCATTTAGCCAATGTGCAATTTTTATCTTTATTTAAATAAGGGTTTCATCACATCCAGTAAATGATCCATTGACCGGAATCTACAGCACAGGCGGATCTCTGAAAACACCTCCAGATGAAGAACACATTCTTTTGGGTTCAGCTGCCGATAGCTGATAAAATCTGCTAATTTTCCAGACACTTCCTGGCAACAAACCGTGGTATCTGGAGGCTTGGATGTCTATCCGGAGTCCCCCCTTTTTAGTCCGATCAGGTTGAAGATGTTTGGGTGAACGTCCCATTACTAGTTTAAGCAGTGGCAGCTGAAGTAGTTTGCGTTCCAGTTGTCCACTCTTGAGATGTGGACCGAATATCACTGTGCAGTTCAGTGAGTTTGTCCATGTGATTATCTGGCTTTCTTCCTTGATGGCTTCCTTTTGGTGCAGGACTTGGGCTACAAAGCACAGCAGGTCTTCCCCAAAAGCCCTCTTCCTAATAAAGATGCACCATCACTCCTAAAGAGTACTCCTATGAGTACAGTTTGCCTTTCTCTGGATCAGACATCCCAGACTTTTGTTTCAATCAGTGGTTTCAAATGGGTAAAAATGAAGTTCAAAACTTTACCCATTCACTTATTTCTTCTTTCAAATCATCCAAAAACTGCCCAAGTGCTATCTGTTTTGTAGAATACCCTGAACCATCCCTTGTCCCAGGGAGTATATGTTCAGTACCCCCAAAAGACTGGCTCAAAGGATTCTATTTAAACCCCTTTATGGTACTGAGGGATTTTAAGTTCAGAATATCCGGGTCACAGGTCATCTAGACTCATTTCTCCTGAAGAACTCTGCTTTTTACAGCTATCTGTCAATGGCCACAAGATATTCAGGCTTGGGTTTGGTCCTGGACACATGCCAAGTGTATATATATATATATAATTTTTTTTTTTTTTTTTTTTTTTTACCTGGAACAACTCCTTTTGACCTCGCCATGCTCCTGTCCAGCCAAGCAAGAAATTGCCTTACTTACTGGATCGTAAGCTTTTAACAAAAGGGAAGCCTTTCCTTTCTTAACACTGGAAAGTTATAACCGATGCTAGTCTTTCAGGCGGTTTAAGAGTGTTCCAGTCCCTCGTGGTTCAGGAAACATGGTCACCTGTAGAAGACAAGCTCCACATTAACATACTGGAGCTCAAAACTATACCCATTCTATGAAGTCACCCAAGGGGGCACCAGGAGCCTTGCAACCAGACGGTTTCCTACACAGAGGATTTGAGGATGCCTACATAAACAGAAGATCTGTGGTTTGTTCTCAAAGAGGTTTGTAACAATCTATCTGCCAAGTTACTTCAGAAACTGTGTGCAAGTGTACCTAGAAGAAATGATGCTGGTTTGAAACTCAAGGGTAACCACACCAAATATTGATTTGATTTCGATTTTTTTTTCTGTCCGCTGGTAAAAATAAACCATTAAAACCTATATATTTTTGAATGCATTCTTACTTGACAGCATTTTTTCACTCCTGTCAAACTTTTGCATAGTACTGTATACTTACATATTTGGTTTGATTAAGAAGGATCTCTCATTCTGTATTAGTCTTTGAGTACCTTAGTATTTTGCATAGCATGTTCTCTTTCGTGCCCTTTGCATTGCTGAGACACATTTATCATGGAGCTTGGTAATATGAGGCGCACAATAGTACCATTTATTGTTGTGCTTAGAATGTCATCAGATCACGTTTTTTAAAACTTGTTACAGCCAGTCTATAGGGATGTGTTTTTTTTTTAACCGGTGTGGGTAGTCCTCAGGCAGGCTTGAGGAAGGGGATTCATTCCCCAAAATGTGTTCCTGCCCATGCTCGATGAGTGATGTCACACCAGTGGGCGGCTTTGATTGCATTCTGTGTGTTGGTTGTCTGATCCAAGATCAAGCTTTTGGTCAAACCTCTCCAGACACACCCGGGAGTTGGAGTATCTGCTTTCTCTGGCCAGGACAAAGAAGCAGCCGGAGGAGACTGGCCATTGTCAGTGCACGTACGAACACACTGCTGTACTGCCCTTCACATATCGGCCTCATGCACAATGAACGTTTTTCTCTGCTGCTCTTAGAGGTGCTTGCCATTTTGTTTCCTGCATCTAAACACTCCTGCATGTTAGCCTATGTGTCCATGCACACATAGGCATTTTAGAGGTACAAAAAAAACAAAACAAAACCTCACATCCAGTGCGTCCAGGAGCAGTATAGCTTTGGCAGAAAAAATGCTTATATGCAACTAAACATGCCTAAGTGATTCAGTCATTTCAATGACCAAAATACATTATTACTCTGGCCAATTAAATTAACGGCCAAGCACCATTAAGAGTTTACAAGTGTCAAGCGTTTTTCTGCCAAACTCTGCTGCCAGGAGGAAAGGAGTCTAGGACAGTTGGCAAAACGTCCAGTGTGCATGAGGCCATCTACTCTTGTGAGTGCATTACTTTTGTTTTAATAGCATTTTCTACATGTTTTCACATACTACACCATGTGCAGTTTTGTGCGGTTTCTTTTTCTCCCTTTAGATCCCGCGTTTAGGCACGTTTATCGGCGCTTACAAGCTGTTTGGCGTTTCAGATGCCTCTGAACTGGCGTCTGAACCCATTTTGTTGCATTCCAAAAAAGCCTCTTAACTCAACTGCCTAGAAACGACCTTAAACGACCTTGTGTAAATGTACTGAGAAAAGTTCAGGGGCAGCTGAAAAAAAAAAACGCCCAATTGCCTCTAAACGTCCGTTTATCAGCAGCAGTGTAAATGAGGCCTAAAAAAAGTTTTCTCCGGTAATCCAAAAATCCTAAATTTTTTCAGCTGTAGTTTAAGCTATAGTTTGAATTCATGTTTTTTATACAAGGAGTGTGGATCTTGGCAATATGTTAATCTTGAATTTTTGACCGCTTTAATTAGTTTAACTTTTAATATCAGGTCATATAAGATTTTCAATAAACGTGTGTGGATTTTCCTATGTTAATAATCTGCCTTCAGATTATTGGTTTTGGTTTATTGTCCATTATCTTTTTTATGTCACACAGGCCTGACTTGTACAGAACCTCAGGAAAGTTTGAGTTGCTTGATCGAATTTTACCAAAGCTCAGAGCCACAAATCACCGTGTTCTGCTTTTCTGTCAGATGACATCTCTCATGACTATAATGGAAGATTACTTTGCTTTTCGGGGCTTTCTTTACCTTCGCCTTGATGGTTTGTATATTGTTTGATTCTTACCTAGAGCAATACTATAGCATCAGAGCAGTATATAAGACCATTTAATACATTTGTGGTATATCTCAATGGTAGGATCACCATTGAGAAACACAAATATCTCAATGGTGATCCCAGCATAGGTAGGAAACTATTCAATCTCAGGAAGTGTAAGAGGACACAAGGCCAAACAATGAGACTGAAGAAGAAGCGGTTTAGCCTTAAGCTACGGAGGTCTGGGTAATAAGGATGTGGAACTCTCTTCCACAATTTGTGGTTTCACCAAAAATTCAACCTGATATCTGTGCTATTATAGTCTTTGAAGTTTTCCCATGTCACTGTTTTCATCTAGCTTTTTTCTCCTATCGTTCACTGACAGACGCAGCTCATCATGACGTGTGGGGTTTATGCTTGTCCCACTAGGAGTTAACTAGGCAGGGAAAAGAAACAGCTGGCCCCTCCCATGGGGGCCGTCCTCTCTTCCTACATAAACCCCCTCATAGCATAGCTCTTCAGTTTCAATGCCTAGTTTGCAAGGAGTTGACCTGGCTTCCCTTCAGGGGAATTGCAGTCCTGTTTGTGACCATTCTTTTTATTTAATTTTCTTTTACTTTTTAGTTGTCTTCTATCAAGCATTTGATCTGCTATCAAGAAGCCGGTCGGGGCATAGAGTGTCCATGGGCTCTGTACTTGCCCCGACCTGGCCAACCGATGCGAGCCAGTCCCGACGTACGGGGACCCGCCGCATCGTGCCCGTTCCCTGCGGGCGGCCTGGGATGACCCCCTTGCGCCCACTCCCGGATGCGATTCGGGAAGGGCGATTTTCTGGCCTGCAGCATACCGCCCAAGAGGGGCCGAAGGTCTGCGACTGGGTGGCTACCCACGGCGCTCATCTGAGTGGTGATTGAGAGTTCCTGCCTTTCCCCCTTTTCAGGGGTGGAAAGGGGGACCGACGCCCGCAAAAAAAAAAAAAAAAAATTTTTTCTTGCTGGGTAGCCGCTGGTGGGACGCGTGGAGCTCCCATTCAACCCCCGCACCCCCCCTCTCCTCCCCTCTCCCCCACACCGCAACGATCGTCTGGGCGTTCGTATCAATTTTCGCCGCCATGCGGCGATCAGCCGCCATTTTGCGGCGGACCGCCGCCATTCTGCTGTAACCGCAGACATTTTGGGCCTATGGGGCTTTACCTCTAGCGCTCAGAGCGGCCGTTTGCGGTACTGCACGTTCCCTGAAGGTGTTTTTTGGCCTCTAGTGTTTAACGGTGGCCATTTTGACTGCATGCCTCTGCAAATACACGTGTCTGCAGCATTTCCCTTCTCTGTGGAACGGTGGTGATCTGGCGGCGATCCATCCAGGTTCCCTGGTGCGCTGTGGGGTGTTGGTGTGCGGCAGTGTGGGGGTGCCTCATTCTCCTTAGTCTCCCTGTGTGTCACTAAGAGCTTTTTCTGGGGGAAAGCAATGGCAGATTACACTGCTGAACCTGCTGAGGAAGCGCAATCATGCGCAAGGGGCATTTTTGGACCAGCTGCGGGCGGTCTTTAGCGAATTTCTCCCCCGGGTGGAGGTCGCCCAACAGGTCCCCAAGAAGCGTCCCCGTCGTCCTCATTATTTTCAGGGGAGGATTCTGAGCCGGAAGTGGCCTCAGGGGTCTCAGGGACCCCAGCAGACCTATCTGATGGGGAACTGGGCCCATCGGACGGCGAGGGGGATCAGGGGGCGGCGGCGGCTGCGCGCGAGAAAGCGTTGGTTGCTACCATTATAGCTGGCATTCGCACTAAGCTGCAACTGGATCAGGATGGCGAATCGCGGTCTGCTGCGTATGTGTGTGGGTCCTCTAGGCCCCCAAGGCTTATCCCTACAATGACTTTTTCGATCATTTTCTTTATCGTGAATGGCAGCGTCCACCGCACTCTTCGCTGTCAAAACGGTTCGCTGCTCGCTATCCCTTTTGAGGAAAGCTTTTTAAAAAAATGGGAATCGCCTGTGGTGGACCCACCGATAGCACGCCTTAGTAAGGCGACGACCATTCCTCTGGAAGGGACTCCTTCTTTTAAGGATCACGCTGATGGAAAAACAGAGGCGCTTTTAAAGTCGCTGTTCCTGGTGGCAGGTTCTGCTGTGCGACCGACCTTGGCGTCCGCCATGGCGGCACAACATTTATCCGAGTGTATGGAAGAGCTCCTGAAGGACATGGAAGACGGTCGCCTGATGGATGCGCCGCAGAAGGCTGAAGTTTTACTCCCAAGGGTTCAAGTACCTTTGTGATGCGGCCATTGATTTACTGCCGATGTTGTCCAGAATAACTATTTTTGCCGTCATACTCAGACGGATACTTTGGTTGCGTTCTTGGTCCGGTGATCACACTTCCAAAAAAGGTCTTGCTGACCTCCCTTTTCAAGGTGGACGTCTATTTGGTCCACGTTTGGATGAGATTATTAACTACTTCATGGGAGGTAAGAGTACCTTCCTTCCGGAGCCCCGCAGGCGTGAGTTTCGCCGTAGACAGGGGCCCCCTCCTTCGGGTCAGAAGAAGTTTCGGTAAGGTCGCTGCAGGGGCCGGAGGACGGCAGTGGCAGCGCAAAACCGAAAAGGCGGAAGACAAGTCCTCAGCCTGATGGGTTGCCCCCACCCGGGTTTCGGGTGGGGGGACGTCTTCTGGGGTTCGCAGACCGGTGGCTGGCTCACATTTCCGACCGCTGGGTCCTGGAAGTGGTGTCCACCGGATACAGGATAGAGTTCATCACTCTGCCCCCAGACAGGTTCTTCCCATCAAATTTAGGGCTCCCGCAGGAACGCCGGGAGACCCTTTTTGGGGCTGTACAAGCGCTCTCAGACCAGGGGGTGATCGTGCCAGTGCCCCCAGAAGAGAGGTTTTGAAAGTTCTACTCAAATCTTTTCGTGGTTCCCAAAAAGGGGGGGGGGGGGGGGGTTCGGCCCGTACTGGACCTGAAGGCCCTGAACTGGTATGTCAGGGCGCGGAAATTCTGGATGGAATCTATCCCCTCGGTCGTGGCCGCTCTTCATCAGGGGGAATTTTTGGCGTCCCTGGACATCAGGGATGCCTACCTCCATGTACCCATTCATCCACGACATCAGCGCTTCCTGCGCTTTGCGGTGGGAGACCTCCATTTTCAATTTGTGGCACTCCCCTTCGGCCTGGCCTCAGCACTTCGAGTTTTCACAAAACTGCTAGCCCTGGTGTTGGCGTTGCTGCGACAGAGAGGCATTGCGGTAGTGGCATACCTGGACGATCTGCTCCTGCGAGCAGAGTCCGCCTCGGCTCTGGAGGAGAATGTGGGAATCACAATGACTTCACTGCTGGACTTCGGCTGGTTACTGAACCTGCAGAAGTCGTCGGTGTCTCCATCCCGTCGCCTGGAGTATCTGGGTCTAATTCTAGACACAGAGCAGGCGAAGGTGTTCCTCCCTCTGGCCAAGTTGCTGTGTCTGCAGTCGGCAGTGCGCACTCTTTTGTCGCACCGTCAGTCTTCATTACGGCTCTGTATGCGGGTGCTGGGGCTCATGGTCTCGTCGTTCGAGGCGATACCATAAGCCCAGAGTCACACTCATCTCCTTCAGCGAGCGATTCTGGCTCGGTGGGACAGGTCCCCTCGGTCGTTGGACCTTCTGATCCATCTGAGCTCCCAGACCAGGGCGTCTGTGACCTGGTGGCTTCGGGACTCGGCACTAACTCGGGAAGACGTTCCTACCCCTTCAGTGGGTGATCATCACCACGGATTTCGGGCTGCGGAGGGATCCTGGAGCAGCTATCTGCCCAGGGCCGTTGGTCGGCACAGGAAGCTCGCCTCCCCATCAACGTTCTTGAGCTGAGAGCAATCAGATTGTGCCTTTTTCACTGGACAGTGAGATTGCAGGGTCATCCGATTCTAATTCAATCGGACAATGCCACAGCAGTGGCATATGTGAACCATCAGGGCGGCACAAGGAGTCCAGCAGCTGCAGTGGAGGCAGCTCTGATAATGCGTTGGGCGGAACTTCACGTTCCGGCGATCTCAGCCATTTACATTCCAGGTGTGGAGAACTGGCAGGCGGACTTTCTCAGTCGCCAGACGCTGGACCAGGGAGAGTGGTCTCTCCACCCGGAGGTGTTCAATCAAATTTGCCGCAGATGGGGGACGCCGGACGTGGATCTCATGGCGTCCCGGTTCAATCACAAGGTGAGAACCTTTGTGTCCAGAATGAAGGATCCGTTGGCAGTGGCCACGGACGCTCTGGTGGCCCCCTGGGGCCGTTATCGTCTTCTGTACGCCTTCCCTCCGATAAGACTGCTCCCGCGATTAATACGCAGGATAGTGGCAGAGGGGATACCAATTATCCTGGTGGCTCCAGATTGGCCTCTGCGCACTTGGTACGCCGACGTGGTGCAAATGGTGGCAGACGCCCCTTGGCGCCTCCCGCTGCGAGACGATCTTCTGTCTCAGGGACCCATCTTGCACCCTGCTTTACCCTCTCTTTGACGGCTTGGCTATTGAGTCCCAGGTGCTAAGGGACAGGGGAGCCACCGACTCCGTAATCCCTACTTTGTTAAAAGCTTGCAAGTGTACTTCTCACAAGATTTATCACCGCACCTGGAAGGCTTACATAGCTTGGTGCGAGGCGGAGGGTCATAACCCTCGCTCTTATGTCGTGTCTAGGGTCCTGACTTTTTTGCAACAGGGCCTGAACAGAAAACTGGCTTTGAGTACTCTCAAGGACCAGGTATCTGCTCTGGCGATTCTCTTCCAGAGACCCTTAGCTTCGCACTCGTTGATTCGTACCTTTGTACAAGGTGTGCGACACGTGGCGCCTCGGGTGAGGACTCCGATCACCAAAGACTTCTTGTCTTTCGTGGTTTAAGTCTAGGGTGCCTCGGTAGCCTCAGGAGTGGGCTCCGCGGTGCACAGCGTGTGGAACATGTTTCCATGCTTAGTTGCTCACGCTTCGATTCCCAGAGACCTTCTCTTAGCGGTCTCGTCTATGGACCAGGAACTCTCATGAGTTTCGGTCAAAAGACAAGTCCGGGACAACGTTTTTTCAGTCCTGGGATCTGTGCTGTATTCTCGCTCCCAATACTGGGAGGCGGAGCGTGGTTCGATACATTCGGAAGGTCCACGCCACTATTTAGAACACTCTTCATGTGAACGTTCGAAAATTGTT
>BLSH010029775.1:917655-927861 GCA_018402905.1 Glandirana rugosa
CAAACTTCCAAAACAAAACGAGTCCTTAAGGTGGAGACACTAGTAGTCGAGAGTTCGAATGAACGAGGTGGAATTCCTGAGCAAAACAAAACCTTCAAACTTTAAAGACAGTAGGCAAGAGTAAGCCCTTTTTTAAAAAGAAAATGGAGCCTTTGTATTTCAGCTGAAAAATCTGAGAAGAGAGATTTTGGTACCATTAAGCACTGGCAAATTGAGTAAGATCTCTATCCTTAAAATGCAGGAGTTTCAGCAGGAATGGCCTTGGGGGTCCCCCTGGTGGCAGAGAGTAGGAAGGCACTTTATATTAGCCCGCTCCACAAAAAAATAAGGTGATAGACTATTGTGACAGCCGGCAGGTAAAATCACCTGGGTGCGTTCAGGATGGCAGATACATTTGCTCCAGGTTCATACTCTATTCAGATGGCTACCACTAGGGGGAGTGCTGGGAGTCTTGCAGGAGTAATGAGCTCATTTGAGTGGAGCTGGCTCATTAAGGCCTCTACAAGAGCTCCCAGCAGGCATAGCGTGATGCTCCACTCTGGAACCAGTTTCTGTGTCAGCAGACTGGGGAGTGTACATCTTGTCTGGTAAGAAGCCTGTGTGGCCGAGTTGCCCAGTGAGAGGTAGGGGCTAGGTACAGCGGTAGGCTGTACCCAGCTGACAGACAGGGAAAACTATCGTGCAGTCAGTGGCCAAGTGGCCTAGGATTTGTTTTGTTGTGTGTTTTTGTTTTGCTGTTTTTCACATTGTAAATAGTGTAAATAAACTACCTTTTTGTTTTCACCTGCAACTGCTGTCTCGCTGTGCCTAAATTGTGTAGTGAACCCTTCCAGGGGGTCACCCACACCTGCTGCCGAGCTAACCCCCTTACACTATCTTTACCAAAAGTGTTCACAAGCCAGGCTTCAAAATATTCTACCAGGTTTTTTCCCTTAAGTTTTTCAGAAATACCTGTTAGCGGAAATTATTTCTCAGGTGATTTCCTCGATACAAAAGTCATGTTCGGCTACTTTAGCTGAATTAGCATGCACATCTTGTTTACGAGGAGGGAGATCATCATCAACCATTCTCACACGATCCACTAAAGCAGTTATGCTATCTCTCACTTTTTGCATATTGTGCCTGATAAATTGCATTTCCTCCAATACTTTTAATATCATCTGTAAGACTAGGTAAGCAAGGTGCCATAAGTGTGAGCTGTAGCCAGGATTTCTTTTAAAAAGGATTCTGGTGTATCATCAGTGACAGTGCAAGCAGTAAAAGATGTCTGTGCAACCATACTTACTTTGTCTGAGGAGGACACTGAGGTTTGCATCATGACTTGCGCAGCCTGTGTGTGCTCCGGAGGTAGTGAAGTCTCCTATAGGGGGGAAAGAAGCCGGTGCAGCAGGTTGGAACCAGGTTAGTGTAGGAGAGTGAGCAAACCTGCTCAGTTTAGAAGCAGTCTCTCTCTACTTAGGCTTGATGGCTCTGTGGGGCAGTACCACACCATTTGGCTTCCCCTTTAAAAAAAAAAAAAAAAAAGCCCCCTGATTATCACCTTAGTATCGACAATCAAAAAAGGCTCCACATAGAGTAGCACAGTTTGCACACAATTTATTACCAAAAAAAATCTCACAAGATAAAAGCAGGTCACTCGCATGTCACACAATGTGGTTCTACAATTCAGTTTGAGGATCTAGGGATCAGTCTCACCCAGCCGGTTCATACTGCCGGCACGTATGAATCTATTTATCTTGTGAATGAGATTCTTTTTGGTAATACATTGTGTGCAAACTGTACTGTGCTATGTGGAGCCTTATTTGATAGATGGGTTATTGTGGACGATGAAAGGAGGGTTTGATGCCTGCAGTCTCACTAACAAAAAGGCCTGAAAGCTGTTTGATTTTGGTGAGTGCATACCCAAAGCGAGCGGGTCTTCCGTGATTAGACATGGTCAAGGTGGCTGGAAAAGAGTGACACCATTCATTAGCTACTGTGCACCAGTTCTTCCATCACCTGGCAACACACATGTGGACTCTAAATGAACTTACCTTATGCATGTGCTTGATGTGATGTGATTTATTACTATTTCCTTACATGGTAATATTAGGAGCGCTGTTCAATAAGTCTGATTTGGGAGTGCCCGTGATGATTTATTAGTTTTAAAATAACCCATCTTATTTACCTTGTGAACTGACTTGTATATAACAACATTTTGCCAAAATAGATCATATAACATATATGTGATAAAGTCATCTGATCCAGATAAGACCTTTTTAATAAGAATTTAAAACCTGATTCTGAATTTAATATGCAATTAGCTGGCTTTAAAGTACATGTTAACGTCCAAATAGAAACTTTGCCCAGGTCTCACGAAGCTGAACTTCCACCTCCAACTTTCCTATTTCTACACAATGACTTGGGCTGGTTGTGTACATGTCGATCGATAGATTAGCTTGTGTACAGCCAGCCTGCCAATACATGGAAAGAAGTCACAGCACTACCTCCTCATATTCTCTTGAAATGTGCCAAATCAAAACATATTTAATGTGTAAATAGTGCTTCTGTAAGTAATATTACCAAGTTAACCCATTAATAAATATTTCCCTAACTTCATTAGTGACTTCAATACGGAGGACTGTAAAAGTGGGACAATGAACTCCTTTTTCCTCCAGGGGTGGGGGGGCTAAGGAGGGGAAAGGACTTGTGTTGGAACAGTGTTTATACTGTGGTCCATTTTGATGGCCTCTGCTTCTCTTGCCGTTTTGATGTGTTCCTGTGCGTTTTTGATGCATTTTACTGCGTTCCAGTGCAGGTAAAATGAAACCTGTGGTTTTTTTTTTTTTCTGGAAGTGGAAAGCCCTGGAACTGACTGCACTCGTGTGAACTATGCCATTGGAAACATTTTGACCTACTTTCCATGCGTTTTTTGATGCAGAAAAAATGCACTGGACTGCATGTGGTGTGAACTGGCAAAACATTTTTTCTTTTAATTTCTTGATCAAGGAATGACGACATATTAACTGCTAGCTGTGACCAAGTTGTTATGCAGGATTTCTGCTTACTCTTATCATAGTGAATTTATATGTTTAATTGATATATTTGCCTGTTTAATTATAAACAGCTCTGGACGACAGCTAAGTGAAGTCTTCATCCAGCTTCCCTCCAGAAAAGAACTGCCAGAGTATTATGAATTAATCCGTAAACCTGTTGACTTCAAGAAAATAAAGGTATGACTTGCAGTACTTTGAGAAATGTTATGTCTTCCATACATGCTGTTTTCCATTAGCACTGTAGTGTACATTGAAGGAAAAAAGGCCTTGATCACTAGTAAATAAAGCTTTTGTCTCTGTGTCTTGCAATTTTTTATAGGGAAAATAAGTATGATTACATGAGTATGACCTGTATTATATTTGTTATAACTTACATTTGTTCTGTTTATGTTCTTCATGTTTTTTATACTTATGGGCTGCAATACCTATTTGTAGAAGTTATTTAAAGGGGACCGATACTTGCCTTTACTCCAGCAATGCAACATTCCAGAGCTCCCAGCCGGTTGCTGACTACTTTGAGCAGCCATCTTCTGGGTACCGTTCGCCGGCCACTTTTATTGTTGCCAAGATATTGACTCCTGTGTATGTGCGGGTGTTCATTCACCTTGGCATTACTGAAATTTGCACCCCTTCGCAGGGGTGTATGCTGTAGTACACCTGTGTCAACGAGGCCTTGTTACAAAGGTGTACTAGTTATACTAGTGAAACTTTGCCTTGAATTAATTTATAGCTATGCATGGGTGGATTGGGTAAGATTATTCTACTTTTTAAATTAGTTAAAAAAAAGATGGCCAAATTTCCAGATTTAAGGAAAAACTAGTTATTATTGCTTCTGACATTGATGCCTATAGCATTTTTATATTTTATTTGATAACACAGAATTGCTTTTAAAACATTGCCCAGTTTCTTATTCACCTAATTATTTACACAGAACGATAACTCATTTTTGTTCCTTTTTTTTTAAATAGGAAAGAATTCGTAATCACAAATATAGAAGTATAGGTGACTTAGAGAAGGACATCATGTTGCTTTGTCACAACGCACAGACATTTAACCTAGAAGGATCACAGGTTGGTATTGTATCTTTTCACTTTATTATGTTGTATTTGAGATGCTGAACAGTACGTCTGATTTAATAAAGTATAGCAGACCATGCAAGGTCGATTATATTTTTGCTGAAATTCAAACCATGGGTAGCCCTGACAAATGTTATGAGGCCGCAGTGCCCATGGCCTATGAGAGAGAGTCACTGTTCAAGTATTCAGGAAGTCATGAATGCAGCAGCTGCTTCTATACAATAGCAGTCATATTTATGCATGTGTATGGCTAGCCTAAAGTGGTTCTAGAGGCAAGACATATTTTACCATAATGCATTGCGTATCGCCTTCTGACCTTCCTATATGCTTACCTGAGTCCTATCTCCATCCAGTCTGTAGTGGTACTGCTCTGTTATGTCCTCACTGGACACACAGGCAGCAGAGGGAGCGATTGGCTTCTGCTGCTGTCAATCAAATCCTGTAAGTAGGGAGTGAGGAACTGGGCTGAGTCACACTGTGTCTATGAATGCACACAGCCTAGGTTGAGAGAGAGCCAACACGTGTATCGCCATAGGAAGCGGCTTCCTGTGGTGGCACACTCAGAAGAGGAGTTGCCAAGAGCTCCAGTGGGGGACTCCACAAGAGGAGGTTTAGGACCGCTTTGTGCAATACGGTATTGCAGAGCAGGTAAGTATAAAATGGTTATTTTGGAAAACAAATTGTAAGCCTTTAATGCAGTTGCGGGAAATGTGCAAGGAACATAGGTTTTCCACACCATGTTCATAATGTACTGCCTTTGCAATCTGCAGCAGCGGTCAATGCAATGCTAATGACACCACAAACGCAGGTTGTGAACGCAGTGCATTTGCCTGCATCGGATCGCATGGTACAGATGCATGCACTACTTTTGGTGCAGTGTATTGCAAAATTCAAATGAATGAGCCGATAATGCATTGCACTCAAATCACACAGGAACACAATCAAGTTCCTGTGCGATTCCTGGTGTGAAATGGCCTTTGGTCCAAATAGAGATTTAGGCAAATCAAGTTTTCCTATTCCATCCAACTCTCACCATATCAGCTATCATTCAGCCTGATAGCAAGTGTTATTGTTTGTTTACCTTCCTTGACTGCCCATAACATCATGTATCATTTTGCTTAATTAAAATAGAGCTTGCAACCCCAGACTGTGAATCAAGTTGGGACATATGAGGGAGATCTTCCCTAAGGGTCCCTGATATGATTGTGACGTTGACGTACAGATGTGTTTTCAACTTTGGATGCCCTTAATAATGTATAGAATACCTTTTACACTAAACAGCTTTTTTTATTTCAGCGATTTGGGGCTGATTTGGTCACCTATTAGGTCCGCAATGCTGTCCAGTAACCTCTAGTACTGCTGTGATAGGCCAACCCCATTTTGGTCCGTGACCATGATAGTTCAGATAAAAAGTTAATTATGACTGGGGTGAAAAAAAATCTACTGGTCAAAGTCTCAGACAGAAGTAAAACCAAGAGGGGTCACTAATTATTTTGGTGGAGTTACTGTTACATTTCTTTATTTAATCAGGCAATACTAAAAAAACGAATCTGCTTTTTTATATTTTCAGATATATGAAGATTCAATTGTGCTACAATCGGTTTTCAAAAGTGCAAGACAAAAGATTGCAAAAGAGGATGAAAGTGAAGATGACAGCAATGAAGATGAAGATGATGACGATGAAGATGAATCAGAATCTGAATGTAAGCCATTATTTTAAATGCGGCAGTATTTTTGCGACAACATTTTTGCTGCCTCTAAATATATATTGCAGCAACATTTTTTGTTGCCTCAATACCTATATAAAGGGTACCAGTATAGGGTCACTATCGCAGACTTTGTTCTCCTTAATGGCCAGGGTGCAAACCACTTAGTCACACCACTTATCGAAAACTGGTACCTGTGCACATTTTAGTTGAATGCTGATTGACTATGACAGACTATTATTGCAAATATAGGTTGGGCAGTAAGAGATGCTTCCTCACTACAACATTGGCCTTTGAGTAGTACAATAAATGCTGGTATTTGTTTTCCTTGCTCTCAACACTCGGTACAAAGCAAGGTGGTACTAGAATTTCAGTTGTTTTTAAGGTATTTAAATGTAATAGAACTTTTTAAAAACAATTACTTTCTTTAGGTATTTTTGTTTAGTATAGGATGAGATTTATGCTTAAAAAACAGCAATTTCCAGAACCCAGGACCGTTCTTCGAAATCTAGAACAGTTAGCAAATATTTTGTAGCAAGCCAACTTTAGGGGTAAACTGAGACTATATCTTAATGTTTCTGTTATAATGGATTGTAACACTGAAATCATCATGTTATGGAGATTGTCACACAACTATATAGACAAATGTATTTATGACCTATGTAACCCTATAAAACATTTTTTTTTTTTTTTAGATAAGAATATAATGTAGCTAAAAATGTATTTACATACAGCCAATCTAAATTATACATAGACATGAGTTGAAAAATTTTGAACAGGTTTTGGTGGTGATCTACAGCACACATGCTGGATATCCATAGACCCTGGGTGATAGGCTGCTACCTTCAGGTGATTAAACACTGGCGCAAAGGCTTGCTGGACACATCCTCTGGGTGTACCCCTACAACCCATCCCCACTCCATGCTACAACGTTTTTGAGAATTGTTTAATGTTTGTTTATTTAAATATTTTGTTCTATTTATTCTGTCTGGTGTATTCAATGACAAACTTGAAATTCACATAAATTAAAAAAAAAAAAAAAAAAACAGATGAAATCACCTCGGTCAAAGCCCCCCACATGAGTTTGGGTACCAAAAACTGTTGAGCAATCTGTTTTTAATGGTCCTGTTGCAGGAACTGCCTGTTGGAGGGCAAGTTAATCTGTTCTGTAAGGCAGTGTATGTATACCCTGCAATATGACTTGTGCTTAGCTGCATACCTCATATTCCTAATTCTCAGTGTTTAAAACAGGAATGTCCACCCTGGCAGTGTGATACGCACGATTCTAGTGATGAAGTCAGGGCTGAGATCATGGTTGACAGTGTAGAATCAAGTATGGACTAGGGACTGCTGTGGGCTAGGGACTACTGTGGCTGAGCTTCTGACTGGCAGCAATTCTTTTGATAGGATTGCCACCTTTCTGTTTTTTGTTCTAATCTAGTATTCCACTGCCCTATCTTGTTTTAAATAGTTTGCTATCCTTTTTCTGCTTTGTGTAACAAATATCCTGGGACTGGTGGATACCTAGTTTCTTGAAGACCGTTGTTTGCATACCACTTGAGGTTTCCTCTTGTCACCTGGGCATGCAGTGTGGGCTTAGGAATGGCAATGTAGTTGGGCAGCACCACCTTGAAGCCGCTTTTACCTACCAGTCTAGCACACAGAAAAGGAGATGTATCTGCTGCTACCCAAGGAGAAGGAAAAGGCATGCAATTATTGGATGTGTTATAGGGGCTGGGTCAACAGTTCTTGCCATTGCCATGGACCTGGTACTTCTGTAAGATCAGTGAATTTTTTTCCAAGAAGCTCCTTCTGACTGAAGTGATTGTCCCTGTGTGTGTTTTATCCCTGCGGAAAAAAACCTGTTCATGTGCCAGAAATGCACTTGCCTCTTTAACCTTGTTTGTTGATAACACGCAGCTTATTTGTGTTTTGAGTGGTGACAGCCTGCCCATTGCCGTTTGCTAAACTACTCAAACCATCTCACTCTCAGATCTCTACAACATAAAAGGTCATCATTCTGTAGTCCAATAACTGGGACGGTACCTTGAGATAACACAGGAAGTATGCAGAGTTGATCTGACAAGATCAACAGACACTTTTTGCACTGAGAAAACAAAATGCTATTGATCGTATATTTAACAAACTAAAACTGAGCAATTAAGAGTGTTTACATACAGTTTAATTCCTTCCTTTTTTTTTTTTTTTTTATAGCAAAATCTGTGAAGGTGAAAATCAAGTTAAATAAGAAGGACGAAAAGAATCGAGATAAGGGAAAAGGGAAAAAGCGCCAGAGTCGAGGGAAAGCCAAACCAGTTGTCAGTGATTATGACAGTGATGAAGATCTAGACGATAATGTGAGTTTGAACAGTAAGAACTCCTAACTGTACATTCTGTATAGCAAAGTTGGATAAAATATAAAAATGAGATTCACTCATCAAGGCTATCATGCATAAATTGGTGCTGGCCATACATATATTGAACTGATCATTGAATGAATCATTCTTTTCACTATTCTGATCAAATTTACAAGTTCTCTATCATTTTCCACTGTAAGTTCAGTTGCTTTTGTCCAATTCTGCATGATTGAAACAAAATTGAAAATTATCATTTGGACTGGGAAATGACATCACATTACATTTCATCACGTGATTTTAGCAACATTTTTAGATTGACAAACTTGACATTGAAGTGATTAAATTGATACAGGTGGATTTAATGTGTTGCATCATACAATAGTGCATAAAAAAACTGATGTGTGTATAGCCAACATAACGTCCGTCTGTATTGTCTTCCTGTGTATAGCATGTAACCGCTAGCTACACAAATGGAATGCACAGTTCTAGAGTCTGGCTATGTGCACATAAATACTACTCAAAACGCATGTGCTTGTGCTTCTGGAATGATACACAGTAAAAGCACTTGCTTTCCCAGAACCTAAGAAAGTGGTGTTTACTTCATGTAGGCTAGCCTTGCATTTGTTTCATACGGAGATATAAGGGTACTTGAATATGTAATTTGCTATATTTTACCTTTTCCAGTCATTGGTCTGAACCATCTGAACTGGTTCCATTGATTTTAGGTCTAGACTGTGATCCCTTATACCATTTTCATTCTTATGGCCCCTTCTTCCACTGTAGGTACAAGATTCTGGTTCAAGTAATATGCTGTCATACCCTGAAACTCTGAATTGCCTTCTGCTTGCTAGTCAGTGATAAATGGGGTAAAAAAATGTCAATCAAAGGGTTAAAACAACTCACAGTTGAACTTTTTACAACTGCTCAATGGCCTTGCCACTCATCAATGAACCAGTGGTCCTAACTGAGTTAAATACCTTTTCAAGGGGCTATATTTTAGGTCTTCTAAGGGCATGATTTAATTCCAGAAAAAAAGATAAACTCGGGTAATTATCATTTTGGCGATTACATCACCTAACATTTTTGTCACAATTGGCATAAGGGACAGTGCTATAGTCATTGAGAAGTGCCCCTTGAGCTGGTTGAGCTTGTCTTGCTGAAATCTTCATTGCTCTACCTCACCCCTATGTCTTTCTTCCCCCATAACCCTGCAGTGGTAACCTGTCATCACTCCTCAAAAGTGCCGACTATGCCCACCCTTTCTTCGCCACCCACCCCACACTATGAATGGAGGGCGAACAGATGAATGAAAGGTCCACCTCCTCCATTTTTCATTGATGGAAACTAGTAGAATTTCTATGAATATAGGAGAGAGCAGGCATAGTCGGCACTCTTGACAAATGCATATGAATCCTGCAGCGGCTGCATTTTTTCACTGCAACACCAGAATGTTACCGTTTGGGTGGATATGGGGGGGATTGGGGGGCAGTGCACTTAAGATTTCAACAAGACAAACAATCCCCAGCGCAAAGGACACTTTTCATTAAATTTAAAGTGTTACTAAATCCACAACCGTAAAAGCTGCGTGTATATGCAGTAAAGCATGCTTGTCATACTCGCTGTGGAACCTAAGGGGTTAATCCTTTGCACCTGCTCAGTTTAGTCTCTATTGCTGGAGAGAACATTTAGAAAAATGTAATTTTATGACGGTGATATATGGAAAAACCGACTAGACATATGGTGCCAGTGCACTATTTGACGTCACGACTCATAAGTCCCTCCTCTAAAGGTGATATCGGACATATGTACGGGTGTACACACTACAGTTATAGTACGCTGGACGGATCGAGACTCTTGTTCCTTTACAAGAGAGGTCGTTATCTCTGATTTGACTCGTCCACGTTTCCTAATTGGGGAATCCAAGGTGTCGCTCATACTGTTCGTACGAAATGACGTATATGTGCGTCGAAAATGCCAACACCTAAATCATTGTGAAATTTAAATTACTTTTCACAGGAAACGCGACCCCTAA
>BLSH010029775.1:928972-941556 GCA_018402905.1 Glandirana rugosa
GAAAAATATATAGGAGAAAATCATGTATTCTTGAAATTATAGTAATGGACTATGCAACAAACGCTAAAAATAAAAACAATTGTAAGGGTGCCTCACGGCTGGACACCCATGCATAAGTCAGGCAAAAACTTGAACAGGTAAATAAAAAACAATATATATATAAAAAGGCGCAGTTTAGTAGGTCCTGGAATGGGGGAAATGTCTATAACAGTCCGAAAATGAGACAAGGGACTTCACAAAATCTTCATCAGAGAGGTAAGGATAAAAATGAAAATAAAAAACACACATGCATAAAAGATAAGTTCAATATAAGCAAAGGAGATGTTTATAGCCGTCTGTGAACCAAATTGGTGCTCAGATAATGCTTCCCTTCACCGTGCAAGTGTTGCAGTATATAATTTCCAGTGACTTTTCGTGCTGATAGTGTCACCCATGTAAATACTAGCCTCTCACTGAGATGTGCTAGTATATTAGCACATAAAGGTTTCTTTGTGTTGTGGGTACCACAACGGCCTCTAGGGGTCTCCTGTGTGTTTAGCTCAGCTGTACACTGGTAGCTCAGACTTCCTCTATGGAGTATCCAGGCTTGTTTTCATTCATTTCCTTATTGTGTGTATAAAAAAACAGAAAAAACTCCTTTGGTGTGATAAAGTTTTTTTAAAAAACAGATTTATTAAAATTCAATGCTAAAAACTCACATTTTAGCGGTAACAAACGATCAGGAACTCCCACAAGCGCCGTGCTTGTTTCCTTTCAACAGTAACTTTTCCAACAACCTCTGCTACCGCCCTATGCGTTAACGTCACGCACCACGTGACTTCTTCAAATGGGGATGGTGGGAGTGTGTGAGAAATAACTCGTAAATATGACAATTTTCTGAAAATAAAAAATAATAAATATTTTTAAATTTTCCAAAGCATTGTGGGAAAAATATTGCAACTTCAAAAATTCACTATGCCTGACATTTTAGGGCTTCAAGAAATTAGGCCGTCAGCACACCAGGATTGATACATTTTTAATGATACGTAGCATAGCTTGTAGACTCTCTAAGGCTCCATTTACACGGGACGCTGTTTCAAGCTCCCCTGAACGTTTTCGTGACAGCTAGAAACCGGCGTCCGTTTTGCATGTCGCATTCGTGTCTAGCGTGTTTTTTTTTTTTTTATTTTTATTTTTTTTTTATGTAAACACCTGTAAACTAAATGCTCCTAGACGTGAGTTACCGCGTCTAGGCGCGTTTACAAGCTGGCATTTCAAATGCCTCTGAACTGGCATCTGAACACCTTTTTTTGCGTTCCAAAAAAAGCCTCTAAACGAAACGACCTTAAACGACCGCGTGTGCATGTACTGATAGGATAACATAGAGCAAAGTTCAAGGGCAGCTGAAAAAATGCCCAAATGCCTCTAAACGTCCGTCTACCAGCAGAAGTGTAAATGAGGCCTAACTTTCACACAAACCAATTATACGCTTATCATAATTTTTTTTTTACCAAAGACCTAGCAGAATACATTCTGGCCTAAATTTATGAAGACATTTGATTTTATTGGATTTCTTTTAAAACAAAGTAGAAAATATTGGGTTTTTTTTTTTTTTTTTTAAAAATTTTTTCTCCTTTTTTCGCAAAAAATTAAATAGTCAGTGGTGAATAAATACCACCAAAAGAAAGCTCTATTTGTATGACCAAAATGATAATTTCATTTTGTAAGTGTAGAATGACACAGTAATTGTCATTCAGTTGGTCTGGGAAGGAAGGGCCTGTAAGTGCCCAGTATTGAGGTGGTTAACCGCTTGCCGACCGCGCGCAGTATATTTACTGCGGCAGTGTGTCGCAAATCGTTGTAAATAGACAGCGATTTACGGACAGGCAGCTAGGTGGCGCACGCTCGTGCCCACTCTGGAGGAGTGTGCCCGCGGCTCGGGCGGACCCAATGTCCACCGGCAGGCCATGATGAGCTGCCAGAGGGAAAGAATGGGGAACCGCCAAAGTAAACACGGTGGTTCCCCGTTCTGACAGGCGGCATGTAAGAGATCTACTGATCCCTGTCACTGGCATCAGTTAGATCTCTTATGCCCCTGACAGCCCAGCCCCCTCACAGAACACGCCTAGGGAACACAGTTAACCCCTAGATCCCCCACCCCTGCAGGTTAACCTCTTCGCTGCCAATGACATTTATACAGTCATTAGTGGGCATTTAAATTCCTGATTGCTGTATAAATGTCATTGGTCCCAAAAAGTGTCAAAAATGTCCGACATGTCCGCCCAAATATCACAGTCCCGATAACAATTGCAGATCGCTGCCATTACTAAAAAAAAAAAATCGCCATTTTTTTTTTTTTTTTTACTAAAAATATGAGGAATATAAATCGGCCACAACTGATGAATTTGTGTGTGTGTGTGTGTGTATGTATATATATATATATATATATATATTTATAATTTTTTTTTTTTTTTTTTGGATTTGTATTTTAGCAAAAAGCAAGAGATATTATTATTTTTATTTTTTTTTTTTTGCAAAATTGTCGCTCTTTTTTTGTTCATAGCGGCAATCAGAAATGAGGCAGAGGTGACCAAATACCACCAAACGAAAGCTCTATTTGTGGGGAAAAAAAGGACGCAAATTACATTTGGGTCACAATATAACATTTTGCAGCTATTCATACAAAAATCCTCAACACCAAAGGTTTACAGTTTTTTTTTCTCACAACTGTATTGAATATTGTGGACACGGATAGACTTGCAGAAAATGTGGTATTTTAATAATCATAAATGAATTGCTGCATGTCTCCACTTTGCATTGTATTGTTTGGCATGTAGTGTTTTTCTTGCTTTCCTGCTGATTTCTGCATTCTAATCATGTTATTTTCAATGGTTCTTATTACAGGATCAATCTGATATAACCGGAAGCGACGATGAGTGATCTACAAGTAACCTATTTTCTGGACGAAATTTGTCATTTTCTAGTTTCAACTCATCCAATATTTTTTTTTTTTTTTTTTTCTAATAAAAATGAGAAAATACACAATGGGGTTGTTATCACTACTCATCATCTAGAAGGAACGTTAGACTAGTGTCAGACATACATGATCTCATCGTGTACAAAAAAATAAATTAAAAAAAAAAGATTTTTGTAACATTGTCACCAAAATGGGCCTGCAATATGAAGCAAGTGTCGCATTTTTTAAAGGAAAACTGTGGATTGTTAGTACATTTCTGTAGGTGGACATTTAGCTGGGTCCCCTGTGCCTGGTTTCCTATGCTATGGTGCAGCTTACATCAGTGCAAAGCTGAAAAACAATTTTTGTAGCAACATGAACTGGGGCAAACTGATACAAGTAACTGGTTATTTTATTTTTCATCAGGCAATTTTATTGGTTTTATGTTGCTGTGGTTCAGTATTTTTTTTTTTTTTTCATTTTTTTATGATTGTGGTACATATATGCAACTCTCATCTACTGATTAACCTTTTATCTGCTAGAAGGGCCTACTGTATCTGGCTTTCCAAGCTATGGCTCTGCTAGCGCATAAAGTGTTAATTTGCTATTGTTCTTTTCCTAATGTTTCCTCTCCCAGCCTCTTGTTTTTTCCCACTTTAAACAGAGTTCTAAACTTATAAACTATATGGTTAAAGTAATGTTTTTTTTTTTCTATTACAATTTCTATTTGTTATGAAGACGTTTGGTTAAACATGTTAATTGTTGCAAACTATATATAGTATGATGGAATGCTTATTTCTCCCCTTCTCCTTTTTCTTCAAACTTTGTTACCAATGTGGATAATCAGCTTTTCCCTGAAGTGTACTTAATCTTTGCTTTCTTTGCACAATGTCTTTGGTTGCAATTCATAAGCCTGAGGCAAATAAAATCCCAGCAATTTTGAGAATTTTTTTTTTTTTTAGTGTTAGTTTCATAATACGTTATCACTTTCACTGCCATCTATTCTTGCATAGTTGTATTAGACTACAAGACTTTGGGGCACAGCCTGATGTGAGCAGTTCAATGTTCTTTCTAGTAGTACAATGTTCTAACTGTATAAAAAAAAGAAAAAGACCAATCAATTGTCCCATTTGTCATAATAAGCAGAATTCAGAGTAAAATTGTATTACGAGACCTATGGAGAATACTATTACTTATCTCCTTCTGAAAATTTTCGTCATCTAGTTTTATGGCCTCAGGATCTCCTGATCTGCATTCTTGTTCCAACTTAAGGTAATGAAGCCAGTGGGTTATACGTGACAACCGGCTTATAGGCATCAAATGGTAACAGAAAAATGTTTAGAAATAACTTTTTTAAAGTATCACATGATGCAGTATAACCGCTCCAATGTGGGAAAAAAAGTCCAGCAATGCTATCTTATAGTTTTCCATCAGTTGGACGATTTCTCCCAGTAGCCATTTTGCCAACTATCCATATGGACGTTTATGCTCGATTTGTGGTGATCAGATTTTGGGTAAGCCCATGAATATTATTTGTGCCCACTTTTTTTTTTTTTTTTTTTTTTTTTTTTTTTTTTTTTTTTTTTTGTTAGTCAGTGGATAGTCTTTAATGGGCAGGACAACCAGAGTACAAAATGTTTGTCTCCACCTACCAGCAGTATACAATTTTAGAAAAGGGTGTCACTACATTTTGGACTGCAGCAACTTTTCTTGTTTATAAGATAATAGCAGGGGTCACCTCTGACATGTTTTGTGCTGAAAAGGGCATACCTTAATCGTACATTAAAGGAAACAGTGGGCTTTATATTCATGACTGCTTGGATTATGCTGCCACATTCAGGTGAATTTACACTGGCCAAAAAAAAAGGAACACCTTCAAACTTGGCTAAGCCTCAGATGTCTCTTATTTTCCTTGTAAGTACTTAGTTTTGATTTTCTGGCCTGCTCCTAGCCCTGATGACTGAGAGGAGGGCTTGCTCACTTTGGCATAATGGCCAAGAGGGGGTGTACACAAATCCTGCATGCAAGAACAAAGAGCCTGTATTGTCCACCCGTTGGCACTGGCTCCTGCAAGTTCAGGGTGGTGAACCCCCTGGAAGAGAATAGAGTTCACAAAGGTAGTGTGGGGTACACACGCTGTGATGGGTAAAGATTGAAACTGCTGCCCATGCAGCTTTGGACTGGTGAGTGCCTTTAATGTTATGTTGGAGCATGTGGTAATCTCCCCTGGCAATGTGTTTCTGGGGTGTTTTGTGCAGTTTTTCCTATGGAGCAACATATGGTAGTGGAAAGCACAAAAGGGGCAGTACAGCACTCGTGTGCGACGATGTTTTAATGCTTGGACACCAATTTTACCCATGCATCACACTGGAATTCACTTACTGTAAGTAGCTATAACGAAGTCCTGAAGGATACCATATTCAGCACCATTCTGCCTTCAGTCCTTAATAACTGCAGTTGCTGCTACTTCAGCCAGACACCACACGTTTTGGGACACATGTCTACAATGGTGACTTGCTACATAAATGTTCTGGAATTGGCTGACTTTAACTCTCAGCTAGCCATGGCCTCATTCAGGGAGGTTGGGGGGGGAAGGACAATGGGGTGGATTCTTCAACCCCCTATCAGGTAGGGAGAACCCCCTGCAAAGTTCATCTTGCAGTGACATTCCAAACAGTCAGATTAACTCTGTATCCTTGCCTTATCTGATATTTCCACTGTTTCAGGGGCACAATCCTCCACTTAGCATCAGAGAAAGTTTTCTGCAGCCATATCTGGACTGTGTGAACAGATCTCACGGGTTCTCCTTCCCATTTTGAGGGAGGACGAGGTGTCAGATGAAACTCCTCTGTCTCCTCCCAGAAGGAATCTCCAGGTCCAGGGCTCTCTGACAGAGAGGGCCACAGTGAGCTTTCTAGCGGGTGTGTGGTGCTCTCCAGTCTGACCATACAAAAAGTAGTTTATGCACTACTTTTGAAAAATGTGCTGAACCAAATTGCATTGTACTGCAGTACCATGCAAACTGGTGCCTGCAAACACTGCATTTGCAATCTGCGTTTGGGTATGCCATTATTAATGGCACTTGTAGCAGATCGCACAGGCAGTGCATTATTAATGTGATGCACGCACGGAATGCGCATTTCTGGTATTGCTTTCTGCTTGGAATGGCCCTAAGGGTCGCTGCCAATTGTTTAAAATAACTTCATTTCAACTGCGTATTTAGTGATATGTTTGGAGTTGCTCTCCAGTCAGATTGGGTTCGACCTGGCATTCAGGAGGGGCTGCTGAAGGATGAAGTCATCAAATATGCTTATAACTTAAGACACTGTCACTTTGCCCGTTCCTCCATTGACTCTGCCACCAAATTTACGGTTTTTGGCCTCTGTAGGGAGAGGTGAGCGGGCAAACTGACAGTGTCAATTGAAACTATGGGTAACTTATAACAAGATGCAATTAATTACAATAAAATCAGCACTGCTCAAACTGAGTTGAGTGTTTTAAATATAAACAAAACGACAGGTAAAAATTGAAGTCCATATCAGTTCACAGTCACCTTGGGCTGTGTCATCAAGCCTAACCAGCATACAGAAAGAGATATATTCCTCAGTTTGGGGACAAAGAGGCTTTATAAATGACCCAAAAGTGCAGACATAAATTTCAAAAATGGTAGGAATCGATTACAAAGCTCATTGCTAAAATAAGTTTCCATTGCGGGAGATCTCCCTTATCTTAGATACATCACCGTGCACCGACCGACGCAATAACGGTGTCTGTGGGACAGAAACACAGAAAATATACAACATTAACAAAAATGACAGACAAACATCCAGACACCAGGCTACGTTTTCACACTGCACACCACTATGGGTGAAACCCATGTATCGTGTGTGTATTGGTAAACCAATTAGGGTGGTGCTGCAGTGTGTCAAACTCACCTGGTGGCTCGAGCCTGAAGGGGGAAGTGGGCACCAGGGATTCCCTGTAGGAGTGATGGGATGCTGGGAGTATCTGTTCCACCACAATATAGGTAATTGTTTGATACAATCCCCAGTAATCTGCTGCTGATGCGGTATGCAGGTAAGTGTTGGCTGGTAAGATTGTCCAAATCCAAAGAGTGGCAGTGTTTGGCATCTGCCTGGATAAGGGGACACCAGTGAGGAATATACCCCCAGTTCAGTATAGGTGCAGTCACTACCAGTTCGGAATTAAAGTGCCAGCAGGAAGTCAGTGAATGGTTGAGGTGGCTGCCACCAGTAAAGTCAGATTATTTATACTTTCTCTTTCATTCACTAACAGACGCAGCCCTTCATTGACAAGTGGGGTTATATGCATATCCTACCAGGAGTTGACTAGGCAAATAGAAAGAAAGCAAGCTGGCCCCTCCCAGGGGGCCGTCCTCTCTCTCCCATGTAACCCCCCTGCTCTGCTTAGCATATCAGTTTTATTATGCCTAGTGCAAGGAGTTAGACCTGGCTCCCTTATGGGACCTGCGGTTCATCTTTTTTACTACCGCTTTTTTATTTTTTTTCAAGCTATCTGATGAAGACTGCTATCAAGAAGCCGGCTGGGGCATAGAGGATAGCTAGAATCCTGCACTTTCCCCAGCGCGGCCGACCAATGCGAGCTAGCCCTAGCTTTGGCGGGGCCTGCCGCATCGTGCCCATTCCGTGCAGGCGGCCAGTGGGTGAACCCCACTTGCGCCCGGTGACCGAACCTGGTTCCTGTCTAGGGGCCTGCGGCCTGCAGCATCCCTCTCCGACATGGGAGGAAGGTCTGCAACCAGGTGGCTACCCGCTACACCCGTCGGACTGACTTCCCTTTGGTCTGGCCTCGGCTCCTCGGGTGTTCACCAAGCTGGTGGCCCCAGTGCTGGCGCTGCTGAGGCAGAGAGGCATTGCGGTGGTAGCATACCTTGCCGATCTGCTACTGAGAGCGGAGTCTGCTTTGGCTCTGGAGGAGAACGTGGCTATTACCATGGCCTCATTGAAGGACTTCGGCTGGCTGATCAATCTGCAGAAGTTGACGATGACACCGTCCTGTCGCCTGGAATACCTGGGTCTGATTCTGGACACGGAGCAGGCGAAGGTGTTCTTACCTCCGGCCAAGTTACTGACACTACAAGCAGCGGTGCAAACCCTGCTGTCACGCCGGTGGTCTTCCTTCCGGTTTTGTATGCGGGTGTTGGGGCTTATGGTTTCAGCCTTCGAGGTGGTGCCTTACGCCCGGAGTCACACTCAGCTCCTTCAGCGAGCGATTCTGTCACGGTGGGACAAGTCTGCACTGTCCCTGGACCAGCTGATAAGACTGGATCCTCAGACCAGAGGATCGTTGACCTGGTGGCTTCGGGCCCCGGCTCTGACGTTGGGGAAGTCATTTCTTCCCCTGAATTGGTCGATAGGCTGGCGTCCGTCGTGACTATCGGGCTGGGGGGATCCTGGGGCAACTGCTCAGGGCCGTTGGTCGGCGCAGGAATCTCGCCTTCCGATCAATGTGCTGGAGCTGAGGGCAATCAGGCTCTGCCTCTCCCACTGGACGGTAAGGTTGCGCGGCCTCCCGGTTCGGGTTCAGTCGGACAACGCCATGGTAGTGGCATATGTGAACCATCAGGGGGGAACGAGGAGCTCGGCAGCGGCTGCTTAAGCGGCTCTCATTCTGCGATGGGCAGAACTTCACGTGCCGGCAATCTCTGCCATTTACATTCCGGGTGTAGAGGATTTTCTGGATTTCGCTGGATCAGGGGGGAATGGTCCCTACATCCAAAAGTGTTCCGCCAGATTTGCCACAAGTGGGGCACGCCAGATGTGGACCTCATGGCGTCTCGGTTCAATCCCAAAGTGAAAACTTTTGTGTGTAGGACGAGAGACCTGCTGGCGGCCGCCACGGACGCGCTGGTAGCACCTTGGAGTCAGTATCGGCTCCTGTACGCTTTTACTCCCATCAAGCTTCTACCGCGGCTACTGCGCAGGGTGGAAGCGGAGGGGATTCCGACAATCCTGGTGGCTCCAGATTGGCCTTGGCGTCCTTGGTACACCGACGTGGTGCGAATGGTGGCAGATGTTCCCTGGCATCTTCCGCTGCGCAAAGATCTGTTGTCTCAGGGGCCCATCTTGCACCCTGCTTTACCCTCGCTGGCTTTGACGGCTTGGCTATTGAGTCCCAGGTGTTGAGGGATAGGGGTGTCGCGGACTCCGTGATCCCTACCATGCTTAAAGCGCGCAAGTGTACTTCGTGCAAGATTCATCATCGCACCTGGAAGGCCTATATTGCCTGGTGTGAGGCAGGGGGTTGGAACCCTTGCTCTTATGTTGTGTCCAGGGTCCTGGCTTTTTTGCAGCAGGGCGTGGATAAAAAAATTGGCATTGAGTACTCTCAAGGGTCGGATTTCGGCTCTGGCGATTCTATTTCAGCGGCCTTTGGCGACACATTTGTTGATTCGTACATTTGTACAAGGTGTGCGCCATGTGGCTCCTCAGGTACAGTCTCCTATGGCGCTGTGGGATTTGAATTTGGTGCTTTCTGTGCTGCAGAAACCGCCATATGAGATCAGGGATATTCCCTTACAGTTGCTGTCGCAGAAAGTGGCCTTTTTGGTTGCCATCACATCCGCTAGGTGAGTGTCTGAGCTGGCAGCGTTGTCCTGCAAGTCTCCTTACTTCTTCATAAGGATAAGGCGGTCTGGCGTCCTCCTTAGTTTCTACCGAAGGTGGTCTCTTCTTTTCACATTAATGAAGATATTGTTCTTCCTTCATTATGTCCGCACCCATCGCATCCCAAGGAATTTGAGTTACATTCATTGGGTGTCGTGAGGCCTTTGCGGGTGTATTTGGCGGCTACAGCTTCCTTTCGGAAGTCTGATGCGTTTGCACTGACGGATGGTCTGCGCAAAGGATTGGCGGCCTCGTCGGCTACTGCTTCCCGTTGGATCAGACAGACTGTGACCCATGCGTATACTGTTAGGGGCAAGGTACCCCCTTTTCCAGTCATTGCTCATTCCACCAGGGCAGTTAGCACTTCCTGGGCTTTCAGACACCAGGCTTCGGTGTCACAGGTGTGCAAGGCGGCTACTTGGGCCTTGGTGCACACGTTTACTAAGTTTCACAAAGTTGATGTGTCAGCATCTGCAGATGCTGCTTTTGGCCGTAAAGTTTTACAGGCGGCAGTGTAGGTGCGGCTGACGCCTCCTGAAAGGATTCTGTTGGGTACAGTTGTCGTTTACCCACCCCTCTTGACTGACACAGCTTTGGGACATCCCCACTTGTCAATGAAGGGCTGCATCTGTCAGTGAACGTAAGAGAAAAATGGATTTTATTAAAACTTACCGTAAAATCCTTTTCTCTGAGTTCACTGACAGACGCAGCACCCACCCCGCTGTGTTCCGTTTGTATGGCTTGTTACGAACTGATATGCTAAGCAGAGCAGAGGGGTTATATGTGAGAGAGAGAGGACGGCCCCCTGGGAGGGGCCAGCTTGCTTTCTTTCTATTTGCCTAGTCAACTCCTGGTAGGATGTGCATATAACCTCACTTGTCAATGAAGGGCTGCGTCTGTCAGTGAACTCAGAGAAAAGGATTTTACGGTAAATTTTAATAAAATCCCTTTTTTTTTTTCCTGCTGCAGTAAACCGTAGCAATGATGCTATGTGGGAGGCTCTGCAGGGAGTAACCAGCGTGTAAGCAGATGTGTGCACTGTGTTCAAGTGATACTTTACCACTCTGCTGGCTGTTTCCCCATAAGTATCGACTCTCTTTGATGTTATTACCATCGCCTTGCTCGGTATGTCACACAGACCTTCCATGAATAGCTGTCAGTGTCCCATGGGATAGAGATGGCCCAATGTCTAATTCACGGCTTGCCGCCGTTTATCCAGTTAGATTCCCCTCGGTCTTGCCATCACCTCTGGGGTGGCTGCCAATGCCACGGGCGTACGTGACATCAACGCGTTTCGCTTTGCAACATTGCATAGCTTCATCTGGATTTCATACGGTTGTTCAGTGGTTCATTATCAATGTGTTTCCTCCCCAAACTGCACCACCCCTATTTAAAGCGATACTAAAGGTTCACTTTTTTTCCCCCCTTAAATTAACAAACATGTTATACGTACCTCCTCTGTGCAAGGGTTTTGCACAATGTGGCCCGATCCTTCCCTTCTGGGGTCCCCCAGTGGCCGTCAGGGAAGCGCTCTCCCTGGGGTCACTCGTGCGGGTGTGCTCCTGTGTCCTGTCGCTGCGTCCATTGACAGACAACAGGACTTGGCCACGCCCCCCGGCTCCTGCGTCACTGGGCTTGATTGACCACAGCGGGAGCCAATGGCTCCCCTGCTATCAATCTATTCAGTGAAGACCCGAGACACGGGCTGGAGCTGCTATGTTCATCCCCAGCAAGGGAACAATCAGGCTTGGGTAAGTAAATGGGGGGGGGGGTCTGGGGGGCTTCTGCAACAGTAAAGGTTAGATGCATAGAATGCATTAAGGTGAAAAACTGGGAGGGTTTACAAACCATTTAAATATTCTTAAAGGAGCTGGTTATGTTTTTGTAAGTTCCTTCATGACTGTCATTCTGGCATGATCTCCACCTCTGCAGGAGAAAGAATAGTCAATATTTATTCATCTTCCATTAATTATGCGTAGCAGCATTACACCAGAGAAATAAATATCAAAATATTGTAAACAAATTGTCATCACCAGTTTACTAGGACCAGCTTCCCCGTTAGTCATACCCACGGGGACCAAACAAGACCAAGACGTGACAAACATGACTAACTCTGATAAGGTGGCTCAGGGGATAAAAAAAAAATTGTGAAGCTTCTTTGTCCCCAAACTGGGGAATATCTTTCTGTTAACATATTTATTTCAGGTACTTGTATAGGTACTTGTATGGCGATGTCAATTTACGTATCGCTTTACATATATATTGTACATTCACATCAATGACAAGCAGGTAGAGCCTTGTGCTATAGAAGTATCCAGGTCAAAAGGAGACACTGTAGTAATAAAGATACAGTAATATTGCAACAGTGTTGTCTTTTATAAATCCACGTTTATACCACCTACAATTTAACATATTTAAATATAGCCAGTCAGCCCTAAGTCATCTTGTTCAATATCTGTGTGGGTGGGCCAATTGAAAATCCTAATCCAGAACCTGGTTATTTTTGTGCATTTCCAGCAAATTTGATACATGTGCCCATCTGGCCACAACCTCTCATGCATTGATGCAAACCCTTAGGATGTGCCTTTGCTATTCTGACCAGAACCATGTACCACCTAAAAAACATCATATTCCAGTAGTGTGAGAATGGAAACGTGTGATAAATTATATGCAATTTCCTGCCATTCCTGAAGATCCATGGTTTTCCCAGGACTCCATTCCCATTGTGACATGTGGAATAGTTTGCAAGTAGGTTTAATAAGCAGAGTATATATAGTGGAAATTTTCCATTTCAACTTTTCCTTAGCCATACAGGTAGATTCATATCTAGTCACAACCAAAGGCCAGCATGCTTGTTTTTTTAGCCTATAAAGTGTTACTAAACACAGTAGTATGACAATAGTTCACCCCCCCCCCCCCGTGCCCACTGCTTATAAATCATCTTTTCTCCTTACGTTCACTGACAGGCGCAGCTCTTCATGACTTTGTGGGGTTTTATGTTC
>BLSH010029775.1:965251-987812 GCA_018402905.1 Glandirana rugosa
ACCTAAAATAATTTTGAATGGCATTTTAGGAAAAGAGGCTCAAGTGACTGTCTGCGTCGAGTAGTACTGCACACCCCTGATGATGAGCTGCGTCTGTCAGTGAACTCGGAGAAAAGGATTTTACGGTAAGTTTTAATAAAATCCATTTTTTTCCTGAAAACATGCATTTGACAAATAACTGCAAATATCGCATGGCATATAAAATTGCAACTACCGCCATTTTATTCTTCAGGGTCTCTGCTTTCAGAAAATATATACTTTTTCTTTTTCATACATCAGGGGATACAGAGTGAGGCTAATATTACCTACGAAGTTATACTTCATCATCCGGTGAATGGACACTGGTAGACTGTTTTAGACAGGAAGTGATCCCCTATATAGCCCTTCCCATGCAAGAAGCACAGTTTTTTTTTTTACCAGTGTCTGCAAGGTGGATGTGCACGTTTGTTTGAGCCCTCTGAGCTCCAGGTCTTTAGTCCCAAAAACAGTTCTTAATTGAATCAAGGGTTTGACAGATTGGATCCATTTGAAACGGGCTATATGCTTAGATAAATGGTACCCGAGCCTCACAAAGAAGACACAAGGATGCTGCAAGGTTTTGCCTGTAACATGACCTCCGGGCGCTGGACCCTGCATAGTGGAATCCTGGACACCACAGAGCTGGGGCATTCCTGCAGGGTGCTGTACAGGTCCAAGGGAGTGGACCCTAAACATGAAAAGTTGAAACATGAAGGTCATAAACATGAAGGTCCTCAAGTGACGGGAACCTGCCATGATGGGTGAAGATTGGGCTCTTGGTTTCTAAGGCTGCCCTGTGCCTGGACGGGTAAGTAAAAGGCCCCTTATTTACTTATTGTGGGGTGCCTTGAGCTAGCTGTGGTGGTTTGCAGAGTACCTGGTTTGTCTTGTTGTCTGGCTGTTTTTTACCTTTATGGATGTCCGCGTACGAGGGTGCGCTATAGCGCATCTTGATTCGCCATGGCGCACGTGCGATCGCATGATGCTTGGAAGTTTGTCGGCCATGGCGCACATGGCTTGGACACAGGCGTTTTGTGCACACGGAGCCGAGCATGCACCATAGCCTAATCTGGGCACACATTGATTTCAGTCAGGCGAATATAGCTGCGCCTGTTTGCCGGGACCGCGCACAATGTTCCGGCGCACAGCCAGCTTATTTAAGCGGTGTTAGCCAAGCATGCGGTGCTTCCAGGGTGTGGGACAGAGCAGGCTCTGAACCAGGCATTTTCAGCGGTTCATCTCTCCTTACCCGTGTCACGTGAGTCACCAGGTGTTGTTTGGCAGGCTAAGGTGCTTAACAGGATTGGTGCATAGGGGCTTGGTGAGCCCTATTAAAGGGTCTCCCTTCTGGGGTATGTAAATACTAAACCCAGGTACTCCCTTTTTGTGGCTTGCAATGTCTTCAAAAAAGAGGAGCGGGACTAACACTACAGGGAAGGGCACATCTATTTCGTCACTAGCTGCTGAGGAGCCTAGTCGAAACCCTAGTGTTGTATCCCCTGAAAGACCAGAGACTTCCGGGCAATCTGAGCCGATGCGCCTGTCTGGTATTGTGTCTACAGTCAACGCTGCTGCTTCAATCTTTATCACCAAGGATGAACTGTCCTCAGCCCTAGCTGGTTTAGAGCACAGGATTGCTGGCTTGATTGCCTCCATCCCGCAGGGTGGCAAGAAGCGTGACAGATCCATCCCCCCTGAGCCTCCTAATTTGGAGCAGGAATGGCTTGAGGAAGGGGAAGAACTAGATGCTAAGGACTTAGGAGATGGCCTGGCAAATGAGTCTGCTTCTGAGGAATCTGGGCCAGAAGATGTCCAGTTGATATCAGCCTCTCATTCGCAGAAGCTTTCGACGCAGACTCTTACCGAGATGGTTCGGTCTGCCTTTGTTATCTCCTGCAGAGGTTTCTGAGCCTCCATTTTCCTCTTTTTGGGGTCCCTGCACCTGCTGGTGGAACAGGCAGTGTATGCTGATTGGGAACATCCTGACAGCATTTTCGTTCCTCCTAAGAAGAGGTTTTCCCTTTTATAGCCCATGGAGGAAAATTTTAAGAAATGGAGCCTGCCAGCTGTAGATGTGGCAGTCTCTTCCTTAAACAAGAACGTTTCCAGTGGATAACACACAGGGCTTGAAAGACCCTGTTGACAAGAAAAGGCTTCCTTTTCTTTGGCCGGTTCATCTATTCAGCCAGCTGTCGCAGCAATTTGAGTCTACCAGTCCTTAAAGGATCAGGCAGTCTGACAGGCCTAACCAGGAGGATGATCTTGCTGAAAACAGGACGGATATTCCTCGAGCAATGTGTTTTGCAGTAGATACCTTTAAAAGATTCAATACAGCAAGTCTCTCGTATGGCTCTTCTGTCTGTACACATGCGCAGACATCTATGGCTTAAAAACTGGAGAGTCGAGCTTCCTTGTAAGACGTAATTGGCAGGACTCCCCTTTTCATGGGGAACGTTTGATGATTTGGACAAATATATCCAAAAGATTTCCGGAGGGAAGAGCTCTCTACTTCCTGTGAAGAAAAGGAACAGGTGTCCCTCGTTTAAATCCTCAGGGACCACTTTCTCAAGTGACTTAGCGCCAAGGCACTTTCGCCGCCAACATGGCACTACAGCCAGGGGCAAGCCGCAGGGCCAGAAGAAACCCTGGGTCCAAAACTCTTCTAAACCCGACACCAAGCCCTCCTTTTGAGGGGACGCCCCACTCTATCGGGTTGGGGGAAGGCTGCTGCACTTTGCGGACATTTGGAGAACAGAGGTTCAGGACGAGTGGGTCACCTCGACAGTATCCCACGGTTACAAGCTGGAATTAAGGAGGATTCATCCTCAGAGGTTTCTAAGATACAGCGTTCCCTCGGATCCTCAAAAGAGAAACTTTTTTTCAACGGCAGTTAATATCCCAGGAGTAGAGAACTGGAAGGCAGATTATCTCAGCCGCCAGCAGATCTGCCCAGGGGAATGGTCCCTAGACCTGAACATAAATCTGCCAGCGTTGGGGATGGCCAGATGTTGATCTATTGGTTCAACAACCAGCTACAGCAGTTTGTGTCCCGAATGAGGGATCACCTGGCAATTGGAGCAGATGCTCCGGTAGTTCCATGAAGCCAATACTCCCTGGTTTATGCTTCCCCCCCCGATCCCTCTCCTTCCACATTTGTTGCACAGGATTAGGAGGGGGTTCCTGTCATCCTGGTGGCACCAGCCTGGCCAAGAAGGCTCTGGTTTCCAGAGATTGTGAGATTGACATTAGATGGGCCATGGATGCTTCCGCGACATTTGGAGAACAGCGGTTCAGGACGAATGGGTCACCTCGACAGCATCCCACAGTTACGAGCTGGAATTAATGAGGATTCATCCTCAGAGGTTTCTAAGATACAGCGTTCCCTCGGATCCTCAAAAGAGAAACTTATTGTTTCAGGCACTAGATCATTTAGTGCATCAAGGAGTGATTATACAGGTTCCTGTATCTGAAAGGGGCGCAGGGTTCTATTCGAAACCTGTTCAGGGCTCAGAATTCAAACGGGAACACAAGGCCCATTTTGGATCGAAGATACCTGAACCAGCATCAATTAATCCAGTCCTTCCGGATGGAGTCTGTCCGCTCAGTAGTAGCCTCACTCCAGATGGGAGTCTTCTTACCCTCCATCGATATCAAGGACGCGTATTTACACATACCTATCTTTCAACCTCATCAGAGGTTCCTGCGATTTGCAGTAGAGGAACGTCATTTCCAGTTTGTGGCACTACTCTTCAAGCTTGCCACAGTACCTCAGGTGTTTACAAAGATCCTAGCACCTGTACTGGGTCTTTTAAGGGCCCAGGGGATCTTAGTGCTTGGATACTTGGGTGACCTCCTCCGAGATCACTCACTACAGGCCCTGGAATACAGTGTAGCCTTCACAGTGTGGTATTTAGAAAGCTTGGGCTAGGTCATAAATACCGAAAAGTCAGCCTTGAGACCAGCTCAGAGTCTCAAGTATTTAGGTCTGATCCTAGATACGGTCCGGGCAAAGGTATTTTTGCCACCCGTAAGGATCTGTGCCCTGAAGGATCAGGTGTGTCAGATAAGGGGCACCAGACAACCCTCCATCCGGCTCTGTATTAGTCTTCTAAAAAGGATGGTGGCCTCCTTCGAGGCAGTGCCCTATGCCCAGTTCCATTCCAGGCATATACAACAAGACATCTTGTCGGTTTGGAACAGGAGAGGGCAAGCCCTGGGTTATCTCATGTTCTTATCTCCCTGGGCATCTTTAAGCCTAAGCTGGTGGTTGCAGGATCAGAACCTGCAAAAGGGAATATCCTTCCTTCCCGGTGTCTTGGAGAGTACTGACTACAAACCCCAATCTCTTGGGCTGGGGACAACCCTAAAGGGGCTCACAGCTCAGGGGAGATGGTCAAGGACAGAACAGAGCCTGCCCATCAACATCCTGGAGTTGTGGGCAGTATGTCTGGCCATACGGTCCTGGACGTTAGAGTTTCAGAACTGCCCTATCAGGGTTCAGTCCGACAATGCCACTGCAGTGGCCTATATAAACCACCAGGGCGGTACCAGGAGTCGTTCAGCTCAGAAAGAGGTGAACCACATACTAGCCTGGGCAGAGAGATATGTGCCAGTTCTATCGGCAGTTCATAATCCAGGGGTAGAGAACTGGAAGGCAGATTATCTCAGCCGCCAGCAGATCTGCCCGGGGGAATGGTCCCTAGACCTGAACATAAATCTGCCAGCGTTGGGGATGGCCAGATGCTGATCTATTGGTTCAACAACCAGCTACAGCAGTTTGTGTCCCGAACGAGGGATCACCTGGCAATTGGAGCAGATGCTCCGGTAGTTCCATGAAGACAATACTCCCTGGTTTATGCTTTCCCTCCCTGATCCCTCTCCTTCCACATTTGTTGCACAGGATTAGGAGAGAAGGGGTTCCTGTCATTCTGGTGGCACCAGCCTGGCCAAGAAGGCTCTGGTTTCTGGAGATTGTGAGATTGACATTAGATGGGCCATGGACGCTTCCGCGTCCCCCGATCTACTATCTCGAGGTCCTATATTCCACCCCAATTTACAGTCTCTAAATCTGACGGCATGGCTATTGAAGCCAGGGTGCTGAAGGATCGTGGTATCTCGGGACCAGTGGTGTCAGCCCTAGTAAATGCTAGGAAAGCGGTCAGTAGGAAGATCTATCATAAGGTCTGGAAGACTTATATTGCTTGGTGTGAAGCCAGAAATGGTATCCTTGGAAATAAGTGATTGGGAGAATTCTCTTTTCTACAGTCGGCTGTGGAAATCAGATTGGCCTTGAGTACAATCAGGTCAGATTTCAGCCTTGTCAGTATTCTTCCAAAGGCCTTTAGCCTCTCATACGCTGGTCTGAACCTTTATGCAGGGGCATTTGCTTCCCCCATTAGGTCACCTATGCGTCCTTGGGACTTAAGTTTGGTGCTGTCTGTGTTACAGAAAAAAACATTTGAGCCTATCAAGGAAATTACATTAACCTTGCTGTCACGCAAGCTAGCCTTCCTGATGGCCATCACCTCGGCTAGAAGAGTGTCGGAATTGGTGGCCCCGTTCATGTAAGAAACCATACCTACACCATGAAAAAGTGGTGGTGCGTCCTATTCCATCTTTCTTGCCAAAGGTGGTGTCGACCAGTCAGCGTTTATTTGTCTAGCCACTTCAAGACCGCCCACTGTCATATTAAGTGGAATACCGTTGTTATGGTAGCTATCTGCTACCCCGGTATCGTTTTTTTTTCTGCACGCGATTCTGCACAAGATAAAAGTGGTCTTAGCGGGGGATTCGCCATGAGATCACACTGATCAGCGGCGGGAGAGGTGCCCCCCCCAGTCCCGCCGCTTTCCGGTCATCTCTGCCACTGATGATCGGGTCCTCTCCCCCCAGTGTCTGTGAGCTGAGTGAGCGTCTCAGCTCCATAACATGTCGCTTCTGCCCAATGCTCTTTTTTTTTTTGCACTGTCATATTTTTCAAATTTTTTTTTTTTTTTTTTTTGCATTTTACTGTAAATATGAGATCTGAGGTCTTTTTGACCCCAGACCTCATATTTAAGAGGTCTTGTCATGCTTTTTTCTATTACAAGGAATGTTTACATTTCTTGTAATAGGACTAAAAGTGATCAAAATGTAAAAAAAAAAGTGTAAAAATAAAAACTAAAATAAATAATTAAAAAAAAAATTCAAGCGCCCCGTCCCCGCGAGCTCGCGTGCAGAAGCGAACGCATACTTAAGTTCCACCCACATATGAAAGCGGTGTGCAAACCACACATGTGAGGTATCGTCGTGATCGATAGAGCGAGAGCAATAATTTTAGCACTAGACCTCCTCTGTAACTCAAAACTGCTAACCTGTAGAATTTTTTAAATGTCGCCAATGGAGATTTTTATGTTGCAAAGTTTGTCGCCATTCTGTGAGCGGACGCAATTTTGAAGCATGACATGTTGGGTATCATTTTACTCAGCGTAACATTATCTTTCACAATATGGAAAAAAAATTGGCCTAACTTTACTGTTGTCTTATTTCTTAATGCAAACTGATTTTTTTTTAAAAAAAATCGCGCTTGTAAGACCACTGCGCTGCGCAAATACGGTGTGACATAAAGTTTTGCAATGGCTGTAATTTTATTCTCTAAGGTGTTAGAAAAAAAATGTTTGGAGGTTCTAAGTAATTTTATAGCAAAAAAACCTGGTTTTAACTCGTAAGCACCGAACTCCAAAAAGAGGCCCGGTCTTAAAGTGGATAAATCTGCAGAGAAGGACCCAAGAAGGGGCAGGTAGCTTCCAAAGCTTCTATTGCCAATTGGGTCCATCATTTGATCATTCAGGCCTATGTTCTGAAATGTAAAGCTCCTCCCTTCAGGGTGAGAGCTCATTCTACCAGGGGTGTAGGAACCTCCTGGGCTTTTCGCCATTAGGTATCTGTCGCTCAGATTTGTAAGGCTGCCACCTGGTCTTCAGTGCATACGTTCATAAAATGTTATCAAGTGGATGTTTGAGCAGCTGAGGATTCGCCTTTCAGAGGCATTGTACTGCTGGCCACCGTATAAGGTCTGATGGCTATTGTTTGGCAGGGTGTCTCCCTTCCCTCAAGGCTATTTCTCTGGGACGTCCCAGCAGGTAATGAATATTGTCCCAAAATGTATGAAAAAGCAAATAGGATTTTTTCGTCCTACTTACCTGTAAAATCCTTTTCTGTAAATACATCACGGGACACAGAGGTCCCTCCCCTCCTTTTGAGGAATCAGTGCTTGCTACAAAACTGAAGTGCTTCCTGTATGGGAGGGGTTATATATATAGTTGTATGCAAAAGTTTAGGAACCTCTGACAATTTCCATGATTGTCATTTATAAATATTTGGGTGTTTGGATCAGCAATTTAATTTTGATCTATCAAATAACTGAAGGATACAGTAATATTTCAGTCGTGAAATGAGGTTTATTGGATTAACAGAAAATGTGCAATATGCATCAAAACAACATTAGACAGGTGCATAAATTTGGGAACCCTTGTCATTTTGTTGATTTGAATACCCGGAACTACTTAGCACTGATTAATTGGAACACACAAATGGTTTGGTGAGCTCATTAAGTCTTGAACTTAATAGACAGGTGCGTCCAATCATGAGAAAAGGTATTTTGACTCTCCTCTGAAGCGTGGCAACATGGGGGCCTCAAAACAACTCTCAAATGACCTGTAAACAAAGATTGTTCTACATTATGGTTTAGGGGAAGGCTACAAAAAGTTATCGGAGAGATATAAGCTGTCAGTGTCCACTATGAGGAACATAGTGAGGAAATGGAAGACAACAGGCACAGTTCTTGTTAAGGCCAGAAGTGGCAGGCCACATAAAATATTGGAGAGGCAAAGGCGAAGGATGGTGAGATGGTGAGAACGGTCATGTCCCGTGATGTATTCAAACAAAAGTATTTTACAGGTAAGTATGACGAAAAAATCCTATTCTTTGAGGTTTACAGTAATTGCTGACAAAAGAAAGGCAGATTTTAACTTGCATAAAATGACAAAAAAAATGTCCGGCAGACAAGTGAAAAAAGTATAGAAGTATTTTTGTGCAATAATTCATATTTACCTGTCAACTAACCTATTTATTATGAATCTTTAGTTATACACATAATATGTACAAAACACTTTGTATTCCATTTAACAGCCAACCATACTGTACTGGATCAGTCATGTGTACACTGTCCAAGGAGTTTAATAACTTGCCAATATCTTAAGCATTGCTGTGGATTGAGCAGAGTTTACTGTTATTACAAAGACCTGTACATTTAGATGTAAGTCAGTAGGTATAATATAATTTCAAAACTGCCACATGGTGTCACTAGGAATATACTGAATTTTAAAATGCTGTAGAAGTGAAACTTTTATCAGATTGTCAGTGTGCAAGATACTTAAGCAACCTAGAGTGAAAGGATATGGATTCAGAGCACCAGCCTGGTCTGCCAACTCATTCCTTTAATGCCGCTTTAAAATTACATGGGTCATGTAGTTAGCTGTGCACGGTTTTTCTTCTGACATTTTTTACTGGCAGTAGGCAAAAAGAAACCCATGTTTGTACTTTTTGGATGCTTGTGACCCTGATGATAGCGGTCACTCATCATGGCAGTAATTCTTGACTTTTAGCACACCAGTGGAATGACTAAGTTCATACACACAGTATGGGCAAAGTCCTAAAATTGTATCTCCTCCCTACTGCAGAGATAAAAAAAAAATCTGAACAAAGGTTCGTGATTCCTAGAGGGAGAACCAGGCAAGGAGGCTTCCCTAAGAATGCCTAGATCACCAAGGTCATCAGACCTACAAAAGGGTGCCCTCTTCTGGTGACAGAAGGGGTGACTGCCCATGAGCAACTTCGAGGATGTGGCTATCTGCAAGGAGGCCACAGGGACACCAACACATCCCTGTCTCACTATTGTGTTGATTTGACTGCACACTATTGAATTTTGAAAAAAAAAATATCTGCTGCTTCAAAGAAAGGTTAAAAATGTTTTGCCTTCCACCCATTCTGTGGTAGGTATTTACCATAAGTGATGGCGTGGAGATGTTGGGAAAACTGGAAATTGATTACAATAATTTTTCTTTCTTGACCTATCTCCATGACCTCACACAAGCCCACCCATAGTAAGAGTAACTAGTAATAAAACGCCCCTGCTAGAATGGGATTCAAATTTATATTCAACATCTTGGATGGTTGAATACAAGGGTGGAGTCAATCCATGTGTAATGTCATGTAGATAGGAAAGGAAAATTATGGTACGTTGAAATGAATCAATGTAATATATCAATATAAGCACTTTTCTGTTTTTATGCGTTTTGTCCAGCTGGGGAGTGCAGGATTAATAGAGCTGGAATCAGCCTAATGGCAAGAATGGCTGCTAAATTTACTTATGGACACAGCCCTTAATTTGGATTATTGATGTAAAATTGATATTTGTAAAATCAGTAACAAGGAGTTACAGCAAACAAGCAGGGTTTAATTGTCCACAATAGTATTTTCAGTACTTTTTTTTTTTTACCCAGGAGTCAAAATTAACACCTTCTGGATTTCAGTTCCACGAAGAAAGAGAGTTCAATAGTTTATCTTCTCTCACTGACCTACTTAGATCCGTTCCCTGGGATCACAGCACCATAAGAGGAGTGAGCACAAACCAAAGACACCATGCAATATAATACGCCTTTTTGCATTTGTTTATCCAGCTACTTGCCATATGCCTTTTGATAAATGAATACATGAAATAAGTGTTTAGCAACAAAAGTAATGTGCGGCAGAAGATTTGGAACCTAGATTTAGAATAGTGTGGTTTACAAGCAGAAATAACCATGGTTTCGTTTCTGAACACTGACATGTCAACATGAATGAACATGTGTCAAATAAATGTTTATATAGTGGTCATAGGAAGAGAATAAAGATAATTATAGATGAAAGGGGTCAAGCAGACAATTATATTTTTGAAAGGTCACTGAATAAAGAGTTAATATAGAGCAAGCCATTGAAGTTAATTAGAGGAGAATACCCACTGTAATACACTGAAGCTGTACATACATGGCAGGCCTGAAGAATTTTCAGTCCCAGTGCAATAGATAAATGAGTCCTGATGGTTAAATCCTAAGGGACCTGTCAGCAATAAATAAAATGATAATGCCAAAATAGGTATTTCAACCCAGTAATTAAATGTATGCTTTGTAAGACTATTGCATATTGCCTTCCAAACTTAAAAGACCATACAGTATTTATAAAACATCCGATGTTTGGCAAACATTCACTGTGGGTGAATCTTCCAGGTGCATGTGATTGATTTGCCACTAAAGAAAGACACATTGTTGGGATACACTGTTCATGTATTTTTGTACAACTACAGGTATATTTGTTGGCCAGTAGAAGGCAGTGTTTATAAGTTTGTAGCTGCATCTATGGTTAAACTCTAGCTGTAACGTGAAATCACGTACCTGGTAGCAGAACCTGGCTTTCGTAGAAGAAGACCTCTCATACAGCTCTGGCTCAGAGCCCACTGGAGTGGGGACAGTGGTCTCATGAGCGCAGCGAGGTAGGAGTGCCTTTGTCAGCAGCTGTAGACTGGATGCTGGAAGCAGAGCCTGGAACACTGGACAGCAGATGGCTGGAACAGGAACGGCAGCAGCAGATCAGCAATCACAGAAGCTGGATGCAGGGCAGGCAGAAGAAGCGTGAGACAAACCGGGTCAGACACGGATCAGCTGGCAGGCAGAATCAGCAGACAAGGAATGGTCAGAGGCAAGCCGGGTTTCAGCAACGGGTATCAGGCTGGCAGAATAGCGGAGTGAAAACAAACCAGGTCTGGATTGGAGAAGGCAGAATGGTCAAAGCAAGCCGTGTTCAGGTACGGACAAGCTGCAGATCAGACAGCACTTCAGCCAAAGTCTGACTTCCTTATAAAGGCCCATGTGATGTGCTGGCAGAGATGCTGGGTCATAGAGCCCTCCTGCTCTGATGGATTCTGGGTCCTAGAGTCCTCCTGCTATTGGTGCCATGACAACATCCCTGCACATGCGTACATGTGCTCGCCTCCAAACGGTCGTGGGAACCTTTGTTTGAATCCGCGTGTGCGTGCGTGATCGCAACGCTCGTCTGGATCCCTGACACTAGGTCTTTTTCCTGAATAAAGTTTCCTGTCTGCAGTTAAGCAGCAATGCCTATGTAGACTGTGTACTGTCTATTCTGTGCGGCTATATACAGAATTTCTAAAAGCTTATGGGCCCAGACACTCACCTAGAGCAAAGCTGAGAACCCAGCCATAGCCAGCTACAGCAGATAAGTGCAAGATACAACAACAGAATAAAAGAAAATGGCCAGTAACACAGCTGCAACAAAGCTTCCATCTGCAAATCTGACAAACCAGAACTAACAATTTTGGGATTCAATATGAAAATGCTGCTAATAAGAAAAGGCACGTGGAAATGTATAAATAGTCAGGACTGAATACCCTGCAGATGAATGGCTAGAGAAAGACCAAAAAGGTCAGAGCACAATCTCTCTTCGCATAGAAGATGATCAATTCATACATACAGTTGTGTTCAGAATAAGCAGTCAGGCATCACTAACCTGATCAATGACTGTTTTTGGTAGAAATTATATTTTTACATGGCAAATAATTTACTAGCAGGTGTAGTAGAGTAATACAAATCCAACAGACCCAACAGTCATGACATGCATGCTGCTGATTCTGTGTAATTGAATCACTAATTGAAAGGGGCATGTTCAAAATAATAGCAGTGTGGAGTTCAATTAGTGAGGTCATTCATTCTTTGAAAAACAGGTGGCAATTATTGCCCTTATTTAAGGAAGGAAGGCAGCAAATGTTGTACATGCTGGTTACAGTGCATTTCTCTCTGAAATTCTGAGGAAAATAGGTAGTTCCAGACATTGTTCAGAAGAACAGCGTACCTTGATTAAAAAGTTGATTGGAGAAGGGAAAACATATAAAGAAGTGCAGAAAATGATAGGCTGCTCAGCTAAAATGATTACAAATGCTTTAAAATGGCAACCAAAGCTTGAAAGGCGTGGAAGAAAGCGAAAAACTACCATTCGAATGGATAAAAGAATAGCCAAAATGGCAATGACTCAACCAACAAACAGCTCCAGGAAGATCAAAGAAGGTCTAAAGTTACCTGTGAATACTGTTACAATTAGAAGATGCCTATGTGAAGCCAAGCTATCTGCAAGAAGCCCCCACAAAGTCCCACTGTTGAAAAAAAGACGTGCTGAAGAGGTTACAATTTGCCAAAGAGCACATTGACTGGCCTAAAGAGAAATGGCGCAACATTTTGTGGACTGATAAAAGTAAGATTGTTCTTTTTGGGTCTAGTGGCCAGAGACAGTTTGTCAGACGACCCCAAACACTGAATTCAAGCCACAGTACACTGTGAAGACAGTGAAGCATGGTGGCGAAAGCATCATGATATGGGGATGTTTCTCATACTACGGTGTTGGGCCTATTTATCGCATACCAGGGATCATGGATCAGTTTGAATACATCAGATTACTTGAAGAGGTCATGCTGCCTTATGCTGAAGAGGAAATGCCCTTGAAGTGGGTGTTAAAACAAAATGACCCCAAACACACACGTAAACGTGCAACATTTTGGTTCCAGACCAACAGGATTGACGTTATGGAGTGGCCAGCCCACTCCATAACAAAATGGAGTGACATCAAAAATGCAGTTTCTGAGGCAAAACCAAGAAATTAAGAAGAACTGTGGAATGTAGTCCAATCATCCTGGGCTGGAATACCTGTTCACAGGTGCCAGAAGTTGGTTGACTCCATGCAACACAGATGTACAGCAGTTCTCAGAAACAGTGGTTATACAACTAAATATTAGTTAAGTGATTCAAAGCAAAGTAAAATCTTCAAACATTTTTAGTTCATATAGTGAATGTTTGAGTTTGTAAAGAAGAATACAAACACTGCTATTTTTTTGAACGGTCTAATATTCACGTTTCTTCAATTTCTTTAGAGGAACAACGCAAATGTGATATATTTTTCTTCATGTTTTGATTTGGAATAGAATGTGTAGTGTTCCCAATGCATTTGTGTGTATGGAAATAAAAGCTATTAGAAGGATTTTGAGCTTTATTCACTTTTTAAGCACACTATTATTTTGAACACAACTGTATATGTAAGTGTGAAAATGTGGGAAGGATTGCTAAAGGTGCATGAAAGAGCTATGGTAATCTCAGAAAAAAACTGTATTTGATTAGAAAGCTATACCAAACCAAGCTGACGAAGGGCCAGAATATGCAGGAATACATAAGGCACACATTGGACATTTTTAAACGCCTGAGAGGTATAGGAGAAGAAATAAAAGATTTTCAGGTTGCAGCACTATTACTCAGTGGCTTACCAGAAAGTTATGAAACACTTGTCACAGGACTTGTTTCATGTCTAGATGGTGAACTAACATTGGAATATGTTAAGGGCAAGCTTGTGGATGAATATAAGCATAAAATAGAAAGCATTAAAAGTGGCAGTGCTTCTGTTGCAGAGTCTGCTTTAAAGACGAAAAATAGGAAAAAACTAACATACAACAAGAAACGCATGAATGTTTTGTGTGCAAGAAACAAGGTAATTTGAAAGCAGATTGCAGGAAATCTAGAATGCAAAAATCAACTAAACTACAAAAAGCGTGAAGGAAGAAACTGATTTTTCTTCAGATAATGAATGTTTTTCAATCCAAGATTTGCACCTTATCTTTGCAGGCATGGTGTGACAAATGACAGAAATATCTTTATTCACCTTGACCAGAATAAATTTGTAAAAATCACCACAGCTAATGGGTAAATTAGCCACCTCAATACCGGGTTTGTTTTTTGGACTTAGTGTTTACAAGTTAAAACCAGTTTTTTTTTGCTATAAAATTTCTTAAAACCCCAAACATTATATACACCCTAAAGAATAAAATGGCGGTCGTTGCAAATTTTTGTCACACCGTATTTGCACAGAGGTCTTACAAGCGTGTTTTAAAAAAAAAAATTCACTTTTTTGAGTGAAAAAATAAGACAACAGTAAAGTTAGCCCAATTTTTTCTATATTGTGAAAGATAATGTTACGCCAAGTATATTGATACCCAACATGTCAGGCTTTAAAATTGCGCCTGCTCACGGAATGGTGACGAACTTTGCAACCTAAAAATCTCCATTGGCGACGTTTAAAAATTTTCTACAGGTTACATGTTTTGAGTTAGAGGAGATCTAGTGCTAGAATATTTGCTCTTGCTCTAACGATCGCAGCAATACCTCACGTGTGGTTTTAACACAGTTTTCATATGCAGACGGAACTTACTTATGTGTTCGCTTCTGTGCGTGAGCTCGCGGGGACGGGGCACTTTACATTTTTTTTTTTTAATTTTAAATTTTAAGTTTTTTTGATCACTTTTATTTCTATTACAAGAAATGTAAACATTCCTTGTAATAGAAAAACGCATGCCAGGACCTCTTAAATATGAGATCTGGGGTCAAAAGGACCTCAGATGTCATATTTACAGTTAAATGCAAAAGAAAAAAAAAGACAGTTCAAGAAAAAAATGTCCCCTTTAAGAGCTATGGGCGGAAGTGACTTGTGATGTCACTTCCACCATGCAATGTTATGGAGCCGAGTGGGTGGCATCTTCTGCTCACTTGGCTTCCTGTGCAGGGGGGAACGGACCCAATCATCTCTGCCACTGCCAGCGGTCCGGTAAGTGGCGGAGATAATGGGAAAGTGGCAGGAGGGGGGAGGCACCTCTCCCGCCACCGATAAAAGTGATCTTGTGTCGAATCTGCCGCTAAGACCACTCTTATCGTGCAGAGAATCAGCGGTGGAAGCTGCTGGCACCATTCAGATATCACCGCTCAAAGGCAGCGACGTCATATGATGTTGTGCGGGGGTGAAGTGGTTAAGGAGTCAGAAGAAATAGGAGATGGTTTTCTTTACTGTCCTATTCCCCAGAGTGTCACCAGAAAGGTACTTGTAAAAAATGTCCTTTATGTCCCTGCTCTTGAAACAAATCTTTCGTCAGTGAAGAAGCTCACAAAACAAGGCAATATAGTGACCTTCCAAAATGACAGTTGTGCCATCACAAAAGTGGATATCTTCCTTCCAAAGGCTAAAATTGCAGATAAACTATATCAGCTGAACTGCAATGAGGAAAAACATTCAAACTGCATTCATACATGGTGCAGAAGTCGTGACATAATTAAGAAGTTTACTGAGAATGACTAATAAATATTAGTCCATGTGATCAAACAATGAAATGCACCAGCTGTATAAAAGGAAAATTGACAAGAAAAGCCCTTCCAAAGCAGAGTAACAGCAGAGTTAAGAAACCTCTGGACTTAATTCATTCAGATCCTTGTGATCCAATGATTGACTCCTGGAAAGAAGAGGTATTTTCTCACTTTTCTGTTCCAAAATGTTTATTAAGATTTTTTCCAAAAAGTACACAAATTGTAGACAAATCATGACATCTAAGAGTAAGGCTCACAATGCAAGTGGAACATCTCAAGACATCAATAACAAAAATGAAGTAATCTGACTATTATACCACACAGTCATCTACAACACAAAGGCTTGCTATATAAAGTACAAGTTTAGTTTAACATGGCAATAAAGACATACAGTGGATATAAAAAGGGTACACACCCCTGTTAAAATGGCAGGTTTCTGTAATGTAAATAAATGAGACAAAGATTAATCATTTCAGAACTTTCTCCACCTTTAATGTGACCTATAAAGTGTACAACTACAAACAGCTGAAAAACAAACTGAAATATTTAAGGGTGGGGGGGGGAGTAAAAATAAAAAATGTAAATAATGTGGTTGCATAAGTGTGCACGCCCTCTTATAACTGGGGATGTAGCTGTGTTCAGAATTAAGCAATCACATTCAAACTCATGTTAAATAGGAGTCAGTACACACCTGCCATCATTTAAAGTGCCTCTGATAAACCCCAATTAAAACTCAGCTGTTCTAGTAGGTCTTTTGTGACATCTTAGTCACATCCTACAGCAAAAGTCATGGTCCGCAGAGAGCTTCCAAAGCATCAGAGGGATCCCATTGTTAAAAGGTATCAGTTGGGAGAAGAATACAAAAGAATTTCCAAGGCATTAGATATACCAAGGGAAATATGGAACAACAGTCAAATTTACTAAGAACTGGATGTCCCTCCAAAATGGATGAAAAGACGAGAAGAAAACTCGTCAGAGAGGCTGCCAAGAGGCCTACAGCAACATTAAAGGAGCTGCAGGAATATCTGGCAAGTACTGGCTGTGTGGTACATGTGACAACAATCTCCCGTATTATTCATATGTCTGGGCTATGGGGTAGAGTGGCAAGACGGAAGCCCTTTCTTACAAAGGAAAACATGCAAGCCTGGCTAAATTTTGCAAAAACACATCTGAAGTCTCCCAAAAGCGTGTGGGAAAATGTGTTCTGGTCTGATGAAGCCAAGGTTTAACTTTTTGGCCAAATCGCCAAAAGTACATTACCCACCGTGAAGCATGGTGGTGGCAGCATTCATTGGGGCTGTTTTTCTTCAGCTGGAACAGTGGCCTTAATCAAGGTAGAAGCAATTATGAACAGTTCCAAATACCAGTCAATATTGGCAAAAAACATTCAGGCTTCTGCTAGAAAGCTGAACTTAAAGAGGAACTTCATTCATCTTTCAGCATGACAATGACCCAAAGCATACATCCAAATCAACAAAGGAATAGCTTCACCAGAAGAAGATTAAAGTTTTGGAATGGCCCAGCTAGAGCCCAGACCTGAATCTGATTGAAAATCTGTGGGGTGATCTGAAGAGGGCTGTGCACGGGAGATGCCCTCATAATCTGACAGATTTGGAGTGTTTTTGCAAAGAGGAGTAGGCAAATATTGCCAAGTCAAGATGTGCCAAGATGATAGACTCATGCCCAAAAAGACTGAGCGCTGTAATAAAATCAAAAGGTGCTTCACACACTTATGCAACCATATTATTATAGTTTTTTATTTTCACTTCCCTCCACCTAAAAGATAGGTCACATTAAAGGTGAAAAAAGTTCTGAAATGATTTATATTTGTCTCATTTTTTTACATCTCATAAACCTGACATTTTAACAGGGGTGTGTAGATTTTTTTATATCCACTGTACAACAAACCTACAAGGGGAGGGAATAGAATCTCGATATCACTACCACCCACTGGCTAGCCAACGTGGGTTATGAGTATACAAAGTGCTCTACAAAATAGTGCTCAAAGTAGTTATACACCAAATGGAGAACAAAATTCCAAAAAAGTAAAATCTTTTCATTTTATTTAGAAAAAAGTATTTTCTTAAACATACACATATTGTGTAATAAAAATCTTATAAACAAATGACAGGTACATATGAAGTTGTTACAAATTTGTTACATGCAAATGTAGTGAGTCATAATACAGTAGTCATCTCGCCACATAAACTCTATATAATGACAGAGTATACCCGACATGTTTCGAGGCTCAGAGGTGATGCTCTGCTTCAGGGGTAGTGGCTATTGCCCTAATTATGATCTTGTTTCCACATGAATCTATATAGTACATGTAACCTGTAGCACAATTAAGAGTGTAGATCTCCACCTGTAACCCTCAGTAGGCCGCCACAACCGGTCACGGAGATGTGACACACATCATCCCCAGGATGCAAGGGGCGCCCCACCCGACCTGAAATATCCACAGAACATCAAGCAGAAGAATCAACCGTAACAAGAGGGTATGACTAGAGCAGATAATAGTGATCCCTAAGGCCTGCGAGTATCCATCGACCACAGAATATAATTAATTCTTGACCAGGTCTGGGGCTAACATGGAATCCTCCTACGTCTCCAAGTCACAGGCAGAGTTGAACGCATGTGTCGGGGCGCCTACGTGTGAAAATGTCAATTGCGATACACATGGTACATATGGTTGCATATGCCAGAGTGAAAGCAATAATTCTAACACAAGACCTCCTCTGTAACACTAAACTGATACCTATAGGGGGCATGTTGGGTATCTATTTACTCAGCGCAACCTAGTCTTTTATATTTTACAAAAAATTGGGTAATTTATTGCGTATTTTTTCCCTACAATTCACATTAGTGTGTTTTTACTGAAATTTTACTTTTGCGGTAATATCACGTCACATAAAAATTGGAACTACCACTATTTTATTCTCGGGTGTCTGCTTTCAGAAAATCATGTTTGGGGGTTTTGTATAATCGTCAGGCCTAAAATGATTTTTTAAACTTGTGCCAAAAACGCAAAAATGGCTCTGGCAGCAAAAGGGTTAAAGTGGATGTAAACCCGATTCATGAAATTTGACATATGCACATATATCTGCAGTGTTTTCTTCTCTCTCTCCAAAGCACTAAGTCCTGTGTGTTTCTGCTGTTTTGTTCCTCTGTTATTAGCATGCTAACTTCTGACAAGTTCTCCAAGACAGGAGATAAAAGCAGCTGAAAGTGTACAGAGTGACTTGTCAGACTATAGGCGTGGTATATTTGGCCAAATGCCTATGCAGCAGTTTTTATGTGGGTAAGACTAAATGCCATTTCCACAAACGAATTAAAGATTATATGAATCCAATCTGCAAACGACTCATGGAAACAGTAATTAGCCGACATGTCGGCTTGCAACATAATTTTGATGTACATATGGTTACATTTTCCCAGCAGTGCCCAGGCTGTCATTCCACAGTTAGGGTTGCCCTTTACAGCCTATCTAATCTGGATGAGCGGTCTGTGACATCTTCACAGATGCCTTCACAGCTGCCTTGTTGGCCCACTGGTGGTGATGTTGAGGGGTGGGCGGGGACGGGTGGGTTCGGCCCCGTGATGCTGACCTATCAGGTTATAGCATCCATGACGCGCCCCTTCCCCCGCCTTGATTAAGTGGCCTTAATCAAGGTAGAAGCAATTATGAACAGTTCCAAATACCAGTCAATATTGGCAAAAAACATTCAGGCTTCTGCTAGAAAGCTGAACTTAAAGAGGAACTTCATTCATCTTTCAGCATGACAATGACCCAAAGCATACATCCAAATCAACAAAGGAATAGCTTCACCAGAAGAAGATTAAAGTTTTGGAATGGCCCAGCTAGAGCCCAGACCTGAATCTGATTGAAAATCTGTGGGGTGATCTGAAGAGGGCTGTGCACGGGAGATGCCCTCATAATCTGACAGATTTGGAGTGTTTTTGCAAAGAGGAGTAGGCAAATATTGCCAAGTCAAGATGTGCCAAGATAATAGACTCATGCCCAAAAAGACTGAGCGCTGTAATAAAATCAAAAGGTGCTTCACACACTTATGCAACCATATTATTATAGTTTTTTTATTTTCACTTCCCTCCACCTAAAAGATAGGTCACATTAAAGGTGAAAAAAGTTCTGAAATTATTTATATTTGTCTCATTTTTTTACATCTCATAAACCTGACATTTTAACAGGGGTGTGTAGATTTTTTTATATCCACTGTACAACAAACCTACAAGGGGAGGGAATAGAATCTCGATATCACTACCACCCACTGGCTAGCCAACGTGGGTTATGAGTATACAAAGTGCTCTACAAAATAGTGCTCAAAGTAGTTATACACCAAATGGAGAACAAAATTCCAAAAAAGTAAAATCTTTTCATTTTATTTAGAAAAAAGTATTTTCTTAAACATACACATATTGTGTAATAAAAATCTTATAAACAAATGACAGGTACATATGAAGTTGTTACAAATTGGTTACATGCAAATGTAGTGAGTCATAATACAGTAGTCATCTCGCCACATAAACTCTATATAATGACAGAGTATACCCGACGTGTTTCGAGGCTCAGAGGTGATGCTCTTCTTCAGGGGTAGTGGCTATTGCCCTAATTATGATCTTGTTTCCACATGAATCTATATAGTACATGTAACCTGTAGCACAATTAAGAGTGTAGATCTCCACCTGTAACCCTCAGTAGGCCGCCACAACCGGTCACGGAGATGTGACACACATCATCCCCAGGATGCAAGGGGCGCCCCACCCGACCTGAAATATCCACAGAACATCAAGCAGAAGAATCAACCGTAACAAGAGGGTATGACTAGAGCAGATAATAGTGATCCCTAAGGCCTGCGAGTATCCATCGACCACAGAATATAATTAATTCTTGACCAGGTCTGGGGCTAACATGGAATCCTCCTACGTCTCCAAGTCACAGGCAGAGTCGAACGCATGTGTCGGGGCGCCTACGTGTGAAAATGTCAATTGCGATACACATGGTACATATGGTTGCATATGCCAGAGTGAAAGCAATAATTCTAACACAAGACCTCCTCTGTAACACTAAACTGATACCTATAGGGGGCATGTTGGGTATCTATTTACTCAGCGCAACCTAGTCTTTTATATTTTACAAAAAATTGGGTAATTTATTGCGTATTTTTTCCCTACAATTCACATTAGTGTGTTTTTACTGAAATTTTACTTTTGCGGTAATATCACGTCACATAAAAATTGGAACTACCACTATTTTATTCTCGGGTGTCTGCTTTCAGAAAATCATGTTTGGGGGTTTTGTATAATCGTCAGGCCTAAAATGATTTTTTAAACTTGTGCCAAAAACGCAAAAATGGCTCTGGCAGCAAAAGGGTTAAAGTGGATGTAAACCCAATTCATGAAATTTGACATATGCACATATATCTGCAGTGTTTTCTTCTCTCTCTCCAAAGCACTAAGTCCTGTGTGTTTCTGCTGTTTTGTTCCTCTGTTATTAGCATGCTAACTTCTGACAAGTTCTCCAAGACAGGAGATAAAAGCAGCTGAAAGTGTACAGAGTGACTTGTCAGACTATAGGCGTGGTATATTTGGCCAAATGCCTATGCAGCAGTTTTTATGTGGGTAAGACTAAATGCCATTTCCACAAACGAATTAAAGATTATATGAATCCAATCTGCAAACGACTCATGGAAACAGTAATTAGCCGACATGTCGGCTTGCAACATAATTTTGATGTACATATGGTTACATTTTCCCAGCAGTGCCCAGGCTGTCATTCCACAGTTAGGGTTGCCCTTTACAGCCTATCTAATCTGGATGAGCGGTCTGTGACATCTTCACAGATGCCTTCACAGCTGCCTTGTTGGCCCACTGGTGGTGACGTTGAGGGGTGGGCGGGGACGGGTGGGTTCGGCCCCGTGATGCTGACCTATCAGGTTATAGCATCCATGACGCGCCCCTTCCCCCGCCTCCTCACGCGTGGCACTCGGGCATGTAGGCTGGGGAGAGTTCTCGTTTTCCCTCTGCATGCGCAGTGACTTTATTTGTCCGCACCGGGTTGGTGACGTCAGACGTCGACCCGGTGGGGGGGTATAAGAGGCCGGCATCTCCAGCTTGCAAACGGAGCACAGCAGCGACCAATCTGCCATTGCGTAAAGCTAAAGGTAGTTTCTTGTTGCTGAGTGATATGTGATACTTTACTGTTTTGACCGCTTGTAGTGTCTGCCCAACTCTGTGTATTCATGCCGTTCTCCGCTAAGTAGTAGCCAGCACTGCTTATGAGGGATTTCCCTCCTTAGTTTAATGACACATCTAGTTTAATGGGTATGATCATATGTGAGCTGCATTCTTAGTATCCAGATTCTCTTTATGCTTAATTTTGCAGCGGCTTATCTTATGATGGGTGATCTTTGACTATTCCACCTTCCTTTGGCGCCCCTGTTTTATGATCCAGTATGTTTGTATCACAATAGTAAGTACATATTATTGAGGCTAGTTAGCCCTAATTTTGACATGATATTTTGATTGTCCTATTTTTTGCCATGGTTCATAGCCATACACTTTATTGTCTTATATATAGCCTGGTCCGCTTGTATCCCCTGTGGTCGCACCGAGCTTCTTTCCCACGCACTTTGTGAACTGACTCGGAGGCCCCTCTAGAGTGACTTTGGGGGAGTCTTTTGGGGACCTGGGCAGAGTGATCAAATGTTATATGATCACTAACCATGTAAATGAAAAACACCTGTATGAATACTGCCTGATTTTAGATTTTGCTTTTGTTAGAGCTTTGTTCTATGCGATGGTTGATTATATCCCCTGAAGAAGCCAAGGTTATATTGGGACTACATACCACGCTCCAACCATCGGTGCTATGAATACAACAGTATTGTGATGACAATTGTTTGATGCATTTTTACCTAAATCACACCTCAATGTTTTTTAATCAATTGCAATAACTTAACTAAATAACGAATAAAGAATAAACTTACCTACCCAAATCAAGACTAAATTGTCATATGCAACTATTCCGGAACCTCACTGTGTTAATATAAGCCGTGGAGTAGGGACTTACAATGGTAATCTTGTCGGCTCTTTGCTTAAACCCTAAAGTCCCACGGTCGTTATTTTCATATTCGTCGACATATTTTTGTATAGTTCAATAACGTTAACTAATTTTTTGTAACTCCACACTAAATCCATTTTTACGTAGTTTGTTAACAGTAGTGTTATGACAACATAAGTATCGTGGCTACCAACCTCGCACC
>BLSH010029775.1:994070-1004202 GCA_018402905.1 Glandirana rugosa
AAAAAAAAATGTAATTGGAACAACAGACTGATATCTAAATACTAATAGGGTTCGTACAAACTTCGGTAAATGACAACTGACAGAGCGTTGGAGACAACCATCAAATAAGGTTAGTAGTTGGTGGGAAAGTCATTTTATTATGTCAGAGACTGGTAACAAAAATGGTGAAAGGTCTGGGGGATAAAACATATTAAGAGCGACTTCAGGAACTTAATTTGTACAGTCTGGAGGAAATAAGGGAGAGGGGAGACATGATTGAAACCTTTAAATACATCAAGGGGGTGAATAAGGTTCAGGAGGGCAGTCTTTTCAATATGAAACCAAAATCAAGAACACGGGGACATGACCTCAAACTAACTGGGGGGAAGTCCAAAACTAATCTTAGAAAGTATTATTTTACTGAAAGGGTGGTTGATGATTGGAATAAACTACCAACAGAGGTTGCGAGACAGTCAACAGTAAATGGCTTCAAACATGCTTGGGATAATCATAAATCTATAGTCAGACAACAAGGTTAATGTAAAAAAAAAAAAATAAATAAAAATAAAAAGGGGCAGACTCGATGGACTACTCAGTCTTTTTCTGCCGTCACTTTTCTATGTTTCTATTAACCACTAAGCCATTGTGCAAAGAAAAAGATACACAAAAGTTACAAATTAAGACACACACAATGAACATTATTGAAAATAAAATGGATAAAATTACAGAAAAAGCATTTTCTCCTGCTTCCAGGGTTGTAAGGAAACATGTATGGTGTTTGGAGGAAGAAAAATGCTGACTATGACCCTAAGAACACCATCCCTATAGTCAAGCAACATTAAACATTAAAGATTATGATTTGGGGCTGTTTCTCTGCTAAAGGTACAGGCCAACTTTGCCACATTGAGGGGCCAATGGATGGGGCCATGTATTGTAAAATCTTGGATGAGAACCTTCTTCCCTCAGCCAGAACACTGAAGCTGGGTCATGGATGAGTCTTCCAGCATGACAATGACCCAAAACATAGCACCAAGGCAACAAGGAGTGGATTAAGAAGAAGCACATTAAGATCATGAAGTGGCCTAGTCAGTCTCCAGACCTTAATCCTATAGAAAATGTATGGAGGTTATGCAGCTGAAACTTCGAGTTGCCAAGAGACAGCCAAGAAACCTTAAGGATTTAGAGAAGATCTGTAAAGAAGAGTGGACCAAAATCCCTCCTGAGATGTGTGCAAACCTGGTTACTAACTTCAAGAAATGTCTTACCTGTGTGCTTGCCAACAAGGGTTTCTCCACCAAGCAAGTACTAAGTCATGTATTGCTTGGGGATCAAATAATTTTTTTACTCACTGAACTGCAATTTAATTTATAGCATTTGTTTTATGTCTTTTTTTCTGGATTTTTGGTTGATATTCTGTCCCTATCATTTAAAATACACCTATGATAAATATTATAGACCCGTCATTTCTTTGTAAGTGGGCAAACTCACAAAATCTGCAGGGGATCAAATAATTATTTTCCCCACTATAAATCCTACCCCCCAACATCCTACAAAGATTTGATTACAGATCTCAGCTTTATACCTTTTGAGATTAATTCCTCCCTCTCAGCCTTTCTAATTGGATGAAATGGGCTGGCTGCTGCATTTTAACATAATTAGCACAGGTAGGATTTGGGGGATCAGAATTTCCAAAAACTCATAGTCATGCTGGGTTATATAATGTAGATTCAAGAGTACTGTAAAAGGACCCAAATATTAATAACTCTCCCATATTTTACATTAAAGCTGACATGTTTGAAGTCTAAAATCTCTCTATGCAACCAGGTTTTTACAGAAAGTTTTATGACTGTGCACTGCATGGGATGGGAGTTATGAGTTATTACACTTTTCAGAATTTGAAGACTGGAATACATACCCTATTGCCAGCTGTTAGGTCTGATTTCTGTTTGCTTTATGAACTTTTACTGAATGACCCTTTATACCTAATATGCATGTTTCTTGCAGGTAATAAATTGATCAGGAGATTTCAGCTTTATTATGCAAGTCCAGGTCTCTATGTCACTGTCTTAAAGTGGTTTGAAAGACTAGACTTTTTTTTTTTACCTTAAGCCGTCCCTGCATTAAGGTAAAACATGTCCCAGTAATAGTATCACCCCCTCACCCTCTAAATACTTACCTGAGTCTTCATTCAGTCCAGCGCTGTGCCTGTCTGTAACAGCTCTTCCGCCTCTCCCCGCTCTCACAGGCTTTACTGAGGCACCAGGAGCCATTGCCTCTTACTGCTGTCAATCAAATCCTATAAGGAGGGATCGGAGGTGGAGCTGAGCCATGTTGTGTGTGTCAATGGACACATGATGCCAGCAGGTGTGCTAACCTAGGAAGCGGCATCTTATAGGGGCACAAAGAGAAGAGGAGGAGCCTAGAGTGCTAGAAAGGAAGCCCAGAAGAGGAGATTCAGGGCCACTCTATGCAATACCATTGCACAATGCAGGTAAGTATAACAGGTTTGTTATTAAAAAAAAACTGATGCTTTACAACCGCTTTAAGAATGGCTATGGTAAACATGGTGTATACTTGACCCACAATCTTTTCTGTAGGTCCCAGTGTTTAAACTTTCACAGATAATTTGAAGAGCACATTTATATAGCCACTATGATAGTAGTGCATAATTTCTACTAGGTTTATTTGTTCTATAAAGCACTTGTGGCTTGGAGAGTGTGCAATGTGTTAATGTGTTAAGCACACATTAGCTCCATTTTTGCTTCAGGGCCATTCAGAAATAAGAGCAGTAGCAACTACATACAGATTTTATTAATGGACTGTCCTTTGTGTGACACACGGAAATTAATGAGAATCACCCACACAAAACTACAAGCTACCTGCTGTGTGAACGGAGCCTCAAAGTAAAATGTTCATGGTTGACTTCAGAGTACTCTTAGAATAGACAACAGTATATACTACTAATAATGGACTTTTGGGAAATATTCTATGCGCTAGCTTTTAAGGTGACTAAAGTCTGGCCAAAGCATATATCCAAAGTTTTGGCAGAAATTAGCATTCTTTCGCCTGCTGGGCTGGTCCTGACCCTGGCTCTGTGAAACTTGGATGAGACAGCCTAGATTCTGCCATCCACTAAAATTCCATGTAATTGTACTAGCAACAGGACTGCCACACACCCTCATTAAAGCGGAGTTCCACCCAGAATTTTTTTTTTACATCATTCAAGTGCTTTGCCTATATAGACTTACCTTTGAAGGAAAAAAAATATTATACTCACCCTAAGTCGCTTGTTGCTAGGTGGTCTCTGTAATCTGCCTCTATTAGGTCCTAGGCTCTTCTCCTCACTTCCTGCTTTCCCTGGCCTCATGGGAGATGTGACTCGTCATTTCCCAGGAGTCAGTGGGCTTCCCTGTACTGTAAAATCGTGTTATTTGCAGACAGGAAATGACGCGATTTAAGGTGGATCGAGATCGAGGAGTGCATGATGGTTACCCACCATGCACTTCTTTCAGGAAGAGATGCCAGGAAACTACGGATGAGCTTCAGATGCCCTCACCTAAAATGGAAAAGTCCAGCAGTGAGAGAAACGAAATTGTGAGTAAAAAATACATGTAATTACTAGGTGGTTTGACAGTAAGGAAACAAAAGGTTACATCTATTTAGTATTAAAAGAGTGGATGCCAAAAAAAAAAAAATTCTGTGTGGAAAATAGCCAGCAGGAACAAATTCTATTTTGACATGTTTTGTGCTAGGAACAGCACTTTCAACAAAACACTGTGCCTAGCGTGAAACATGTCAGTGTCAGTGTAGAACTTGTTCCTGCTGGCCTTTTTAATAAAGGAAGAATATTATTTTGCACATTAGAGTGCAGCATTCCTATTACTAGTACAATGAATTGCTTCATTGGAAACAAACCGCGCCAGCACCCATAGGTGTGCGCAGCCTATTGCATTAGGGTGTATACCCCAAAGCTGAAACACACACGTGTGTGTATATATACAGTATATATACACACACACACATTTTTATGGCAGAACCGGCACAGTGAAAGAGAAGTACGGTAACACTTTGTTAATGGCAGAGCTGGTCAGAGGGAGATATTTCCCCACTGACACACAGAGCGATAATGCTAATGCGCAGGGATGATTAGGGTATGCCCAAGCACATCCAGCACACCCCCTGCACACGCCTATGCCAGCACCTGAGATGTGATTGTGGAGTGTGGAGCACTGATCTCAACTGGAGCAGCATGTTAAATATTTGACATTCAATAAAATTACATATTCTTTTTTTTTTTTGGAGTGCATTCCCAATACAGGCGGTCCCCGGGTTACAAACAAGATAGGGTCTGTAGGTTTGTTCTTAAGTTGAATTTGTCTGTAAGTCAGAACAGGTGCTTTTTTAAGTGTATCTTCAGCCAAAATAATAATTTTTAAGCTTTTTGGATAGCATAGGGAAGGGTTAACACCCCTGTAATGTTTGTTTTGCTGTCTATATTTCTGTTCAGAAGATTTCACCTCACTTCCTGTCCCAATGATAATTGGATTTTGAAAATTTTGGGTTGTTGTGGAAACAAACCTTGGTGATAAAGCATCAGTGGTGACACCTCATTCCCATAATAACTCTTACAGGAGTGAATTTCTCTTCCTAAGGGGAGATTTCCTCTCACTTTCTGTTGTCTCCCCTGTTTGTAAGTAGGAGTCGTTCGTAAGTCAGATGTTTGTAACTAGGGGACCGCCTGTATAATTTTAATTTTCAATATTTTTTTATTGTTTTCACAGTGGATAAACACAAAAATACTATTACAGTCATAGGTCTACTCAGAGTTGAGACTGAGAGATTGCATATAGCGCAACAAAATCAAGCACCCAACAAACCATAGGCTGGTGCAACATAGGAGTGATGAAACATTAATAAATGGTTGTTATCACGTTAGAAAAATAACGAGGGGGGTTGGACCCCCTGCCCGTGACACCCCAATTGGGAACATTCTGTGCCAATGGGCGGCTAGCAGCACCCCCCAGATCAATCATACAAAACTGCCATTCTTATTTCCAGTGGCTTGTCCAAGTTCATCAAAGGAAAAAAAAGGGAGGGACCTAACTGGTCTATACAATCTGGACAAACCTACAACCAAAATTGGTGAAAAAGTAGTGTGAAAAGAAAGAGGAGCAAAAAAAAAAAAAGAAAAGAAAGGGGGGAAAAGATAGAGGAGAAAGAGGAATTAAGAAAAGTCCAGCAAAGAGGAGAAGAGAGAGAAATCGCTCCGCCAATGGTCCCCGGGCCCCCAACCCCGGCCCCCCATCTGCACTCTCAGGGCGCCTGTAGGTACCTGATCCAGGGGTTCCAGATTTTCTCAAATCGCTGTTGTTGGTTACGAGGGATGCTGGCCAATTTTTCATTGACCATGATCCAAGAGATCTTATTTTTAACTGATGCTATATTTATGGTAGGGGTTTTCCATGCCTTTGCTATATTAATCTTGGCTGCTGAGAGAATAAAGAAGATAAGGGACCTGAGATGTCTAGGTATGTCACATGTAAGGTCAGAAAATAAAGCTGTTTTGGCATTCTTAGGTAGATTTGTTCCCGTCACTGAGTAAATCAAGCTAAATATTCTTATCCAGTATCTTTTAACTTTGGGGCAAGACCACCAAATATGAAACATAGTTCCCTCCTGACCACAACCCCTGAAGCAAAGAAGGGATGTGTTTTGATAAATTTTATGTAGTCGTGTTGGGACCAAATACCACCTGGACAATACCTTATAATTAGCTTCTACCAGGGATGTGTTTAAAATTCCTTTATGCACCATAGTCGACCACCCGGACCACACCTCCTCATCAATACTCTCCCCTAAGTCCGTCTCCCAGGCCTGTTGGTAAGTAAATTGTAGAGGTGGAACAACAACTCATCCCTGATACTTTCACACCAATCAGCGCAAAAACGGACTCCTGGTGATCAAGGGGAACTCAATATTGGATAGAAATACTGAACAGACTTCTCAAGCTGCCGTTTTAAAAACATAAACAAAATACAACGTGTACATCCAGCTGTGTGGCTCCGATAGCCACCACCAAAGTATGTAACAGCGCTAGTTCAAGTCCATAAACTACTTCATAGATACAGAGTGGAAATAGTCCCAGAAAAGCACAAATCTTGTAGTGGAGATAGCGTGTGGAAAAGCAGGATCTGATCACCAAATGAAGGCTGTATATCACCACGTGCAGCACCCAAATCCACAATCTGCTTACCAGAAGTGAGAATAACAGGAGCCGATCTTAATCATCTGATGCGCATCCTTATAATATAGCCTCCAACTCTCCACCTACATCTGTGCCTTACGAAAACTCCCAGATCACGTCACACGATCATAAGAGAGAAAACATACTCCATAGTGTAATCCTGTAAACACTTTATTGCCAACCCCCTTATAAAATCACACTTACAGAACATGCAATAAAAATTTGCGTATCCATTCAGAGATAACAATAGCCTGTATTGACGTCTCACTGCTCCAAGATGTACTTCGGCATGTGTAGCAACCGCTCTCACCTCGCGTCCTGGAACGCAGACGTCACTTCCTGTCGTGGGGTCACGCACTGACGCGTTTCGTCATCACGACTTCTACGGAGGGCGTGACCCCACGATCAGCACCTCTCATTATAAACAACACCAGCACAGGGGAGGTGACGCTGACTCCGCCTCTCAAAACATAATTGGATGTAATTTATTATCGTCTCTTTGATACATTAAAGATATGTGCTGCAAGTTGGTGTATCCATTACCACCATACTAAGTGCTTCAAGTTTCACATATTATGCGACATTAATAGCAAATGATAGAAAGTCACCAATGTTAATGATTGTGACGGTCAGCTGGTCCTCTCCCAGTGCTTAAAAATGACATCTTAAAATGACAGTGTTTTTACATCAATATAATTTTAAGCTTATTTAAAACACTTTTAAAACTTATATGGGCTTGCTATTATTAGCCCGCTGAGATGATTAAAAAGATAGGAAAGAGAAACTTTACAGCCATTTGTGCAATCAATGCTCATGCACCCTGTACATTACAGGATGATGGGTCAATAAAAAAGAAGACTCATAAATTCACTATTTTGTAAACTTAATCAAATAATTTCAAATCACAATCAAATGACTGATATAAATATGTCTAAGTGAAGTGACTATTTAATAATTAGAGAGCCCCTAAACATATCCCACAGTAATAACCATCAGCAAGTAGACAGTCCCCAAAAGAGCTCTTTCAGATACCTATTTCAATGGAGTGTGAATCTATCTCCTTATAGGTTCACCAATGTGACAAAAGAGTACTATAAGAACATCCATATCTTAAACTGTGACACTGATGTTAAAGGTCACTGACTATTTCTATTGTGGCCTGATAATTAACCATACCTCAAGGCAATAAACATAATACCTCCAACTAAGCCCTGCGTACTACTTCTTAGTATAAATAAATTGAGGCCCATTTTCATCTACATCTAGTAAAATAATATGGATTTGAGACCACCTAAAAGGGAAGAAGAAATAATCCGAGGGAGTCCCATGATTCCGAGACTACCCCCTAAACAGGTATAGGAGATTGAAAACTTCTCACTAGGTGGGAAATCTAGGTCCATCTCTCAAAATGGTGGACCCCTTGACTTCCAACACCTGCGAGAGCCTCTATCTCAGTTGATACAAATCACAATATCCAGCTGATAACCCATAGCTCCTGGATCTCTTTTTACTCTTAATTATCACTAATGAAGCAATTTAAGTCCACTTCTATGTTTAGGCCTTTCGGATCTAAACTCTCGGTGAGGTATATCCACTTAGTTTCCATTTTTGAGATCTCTCTGACCATATTTACACCTCGCCATGATGGTTCCAATTTTCAACTCCCCAGAAATTCATGCATGAGGGGTCCCTATTATGCACTGGCCTGTAGTGTAAGGAGACACTATGCTCCTTAAACCCTTGTTTGATATTTTGAATGTGCTCAGCAATCCTCACTTTTAATTTCCGCCTCGTCCTTCCTATGTAGATCAAATTGCAAGAGCACCTAAGAGCATACACTACATGGCTAGTGTTGTATGTTATAAATTGGTTGATACGGAACGTTTTATTATTGGTAGGAACTGTGAACCCTTTACATTTTCTTAATTGTTCCCTTATCTCTCTACATGCCCTGCATTTTCTGCATGCATAGAACCCATCACAGTCCAAAAAGGAAAGTAGTTTGGTGGGTGGATCTAAAATCTTATTCACGATCCTATCTCCTATACTTGGAGCTTTCCTATAAATAAACTGTGGTTCCAATGGTAATATTTTGCTTAAGGTCTTATCCATCCCTAAAATATGCCAATGGGCTTGGAAAATCTTTTCATCTTCCTTGTATTGCGAATGGAAGTTAGTAATAAAGCTCAGCTGGTGGTTATCTTGATCATTAGGTGTAGTTTCTTGCTGGGCGCAAATTTCGCGCCCATAGCCACGGCAGTCTTTTGGGAGAAAAATTGGTTTTGAAACCAGAAATAATTATGTGCTAGACAAAAGTCTAGCACATTTCTCAGAAATACCTTTTGTTCAAAGGGGATCTCTTCCCTTTGGCTCAACGCCCAATTCAAGGCCAAAAGGGCATCCTCGTGCTGTATTATTGTATACAGCGAGGAGACGTCTGCTGTCACCAGAAACATCTCCTCATCTTCCTTAAGTACCAAATCCTGTAATATCTGTAGTAGATTTTTAGTGTCTTTTAAATATGCTCTCGTTTTAACTACACTCCCTTGCAGAAACCGGTCCAGGTATTGCCCAACCCTAGCTGCAACAGAACCAATACTATTCACTATAGGTCTGGCAGGGGGGTTAACCTGGTCCTTGTGTATTTTCAGAAAAGTATAGATGGTTGGTATTCTGCTGACACTAGCTACCAGGTATTTCTTCTCTTTTAGTTAATACATGAGATCTATACCCTGCTTCAACCAACTTAATCAATTCTTGAGTGTATTGATTTGTAGGGTCACCATTCAATCTACTGTATGTATTTGTATCACTCAACATATCTGTCAGTTGTTCCATATAATATTGTTTAGTTAGAATCACTACTCCTCCCCCCTTGTCTGCTGGCCTCACAATGACTTCCTTGTTGTTTTCTAACCTGTTAATCCCTTTCCGAATGTAGTGCGGGTTGATGTTCTTCTCTGGTATCACTCGTTCCAAATCCCTTAGCACCGCGTTTTTGAAAACCTCTAAATGCTGATTATTATTTCTTTGTGGGTTAAATAATGACTTGTTCTTTAATCCACTATTTAGGCCATTTACTGCTCCTGTGTTATTACTTTGGGTGTAGGAAGCATTATTTAAAAAATATTTTTTGATATTTAACTTTCTCATATACTTATATACATCGACATATACAGTGCCTTGCGAAAGTATTCGGCCCCTTTTGAACTTTGCGAACTTTTGCCACATTTCAGGCTTCAAACATAAAGATATAAAACTGTAATTTTTTGTGAAGAATCAACAACAAGTGGGACACAATCATGAAGTATAATGAAATTTATTGGATGTTTCAAACTTTTTTAACAAATAAAAAACTGAAAAATTGGGCGTGCAAAATTATTCAGCCCCCTTAAGTTAATACTTTGTAGCGCCACCTTTTGAAAAGAAGTCGTCCCTGTCCCTTCTACCAATTTTAACTACCCTTCTACCTACCTCGGTTTATGTCCTGGTAAGACCTTCCTTTGGACTACCTCAGACGTTTTCTGGACTCTGACCCTGCCTCTAAACAGAAGGTTGTTCTGTTACTAGGTTTTGTATTTCGTTTTAGATGTTACCTTACCAAGTGTTTATTTGTATAGGTCCACAATCTTACCGGTTCAGTTTCAGGTCTGGACTTAGGTTAGCTCTTAGACACCTTTCTTGACTTTTGACGACAAGTGTTTGCGAGAGGTAGGTTGGAGTGACTCGTGCTCGACAAAACGTTCCTCCTTACCCGTTTTTAAAGTCAGAGAGCTACACGTTTTGACTATCTCTGTATGGGGTTCGCTGAATGTCGACATTAGCGTCGTTTTCCACCGCGATGTTTCATAATTGAATTCCCCCGACTTATTAAAACGTGCGGGTTAAAAAGTCAAAAAATAAACAATT
>BLSH010029775.1:1004212-1020000 GCA_018402905.1 Glandirana rugosa
CTTGTGTGGTAGGTGTGACAGTTTGTAACCCCATGATGCTGCCACCCCAATGTTTGACAGTGTGGATGGTGTGTTCAGGGTGATGAGCTGTGTTGCTTTTACGCCAAAACATAACATTTTGCATTGTTGCCAAAAAGTTCGATTTTGGTTTCATCTGACCAGAGCACCTTCTTCCACATGTTTGGTGTGTCTCCCAGGTGGCTTGTGGCAAACTTTAAACAACACTTTTTATGGATATTTTTAAGAAATGGCTTTCTTCTTGCCACTCTTCCATAAAGGCCAGATTTGTGCAGTATACAACTGATTGTTGTCCTATGGACAAAGTCTCCCACCTCAGCTGTACATCTCTGCAGTTCATCCAGAGTGATCATGGGCCTCTTGGCTGCATCTCTGATCAGTCTTCTCCTTGTATGAGCTGAAAGTTTAGAGGGACGGCCAGGTCTTGGTAGATTTGCAGTGGTCTGATACTCCTTCCATTTCAATATTATCGCTTGCACAGTGCTCTTTGGGATGTTTAAAGCTTGCGAAATCTTTTTGTATCCAAATCCGGCTTTAAACTTCTCCACAACAGTATCTCCAACCTGCCTGGTGTGTTCCTTGTTCTTCATGATGCTCTCTGCGCTTTAAACGAACCTCTGAGACTATCACAGTGCAGGTGCATTTATACGGAGACTTGATTACACACAGGTGGATTCTATTTATCATCATTAGTCATTGAGGTCAACATTGGATCATTCAGAGATCTTCACTGAACTTCTGGAGAGAGTTTGGTGCACTGAAAGTAAAGGGGCTGAATAATTTTGCTCGCCCAATTTTTTAGTTTTTTATTTGTTAAAAAAGTTTGAAATATCCAATAAATTTCGTTCCACTTCATGATTGTGTCCCACTTGTTGTTGATTCTTCACAAAAAAATTACAGTTTTATATCTTAATGTTTGAAGCCTGAAATGTGGCAAAAGGTCGCAAAGTTCAAAGGGGGCCGAATACTTTCGCAAGGCACTGTACATTGAATTTACTAACAGGTTGTTTAAGTCCAAACTTCAAACCGAGATTCAGTACTGCCCTCTCTTCAGGAGCTAAGAAAAAGAGGATGTAAGGAAAGAAAAGACGGAGAGAGACGGAGATTAAATGCACAAGATGGTATTTACAATTTAAGTGGCATTGAACTAGCTCCTGAAAAGAGGGCAGTACTGAATCTCGGTTTGAAGTTTGGACTTAAACAACCTGTTAGTAAATTCAATGCATATGTCGATGTATATAAGTATATGAGAAAGTTAAATATCAATAAATATTTTTTAAATAATGCTTCCTACACCCAAAGTAATAACACAGGAGCAGTAAATGGCCTAAATAGTGGATTAAAGAACAAGTCATTATTTAACCCACAAAGAAATAATAATCAGCATTTAGAGGTTTTCAAAAACGCGGTGCTAAGGGATTTGGAACGAGTGATACCAGAGAAGAACATCAACCCGCACTACATTCGGAAGTGAATTGGGAGTTGAGCCAAAGGGAAGAGATCCCCTTTGAACAAAAGGTATTTCTGAGAAATGTGCTAGACTTTTGTCTAGCACATAATTATTTCTGGTTTCAAAACCAATTTTTCTCCCAAAAGACTGGCGTGGCTATGGGCGCGAAATTTGCGCCCAGCCTCGCCAATCTTTTTATGGTGGAGTGGGAGGATAAGGAGATCTTCAGAAAACCCAGAAAGGAGCTCCGCCTATACAAGAGGTACATTGATGACCTCCTGTTTGTGTGGGAAGGCACCGAAGATTCATTTTTAATGTTTCTAAGGGAACTAAATAACAACACTAAAAATATTGTATTAACATCTAATTACAGCAGAGATAAAGTTAACTTCTTAGACCTTAATATCTGTAGAAGAGGTAATAAATTCGAGACATCAGTTTTCTTCAAGGTCACGGACAGGAATAGTTACCTCACCTTGACGAGTGGCCACCATCCAACATGGCTACGTAATATCCCTAAAGGCCAATTTATGCGAATAAAAAGAAACTGCACTAATGATGTTGAATTTGTGGAGCAATCTCAAATAATTAAACAGAGATTTTTGGCAAAGGGATATAAATTAGAGAACTTGGATTCTACTATAGATGAGATAAGAAGGATACCAAGGGAGGACCTTTTACAGGATAAAGAAACTACACCTAATGATCAAGATAACCACCAGCTGAGCTTTATTACTAACTTCCATTCGCAATACAAGGAAGTTGAAAAGATTTTCCAAGCCCATTGGCATATTTTAGGGATGGATAAGACCTTAAGCAAAATATTACCATTGGAACCGAAGTTTATTTATAGGAAAGCTCCAAGTATAGGAGATAGGATCGTGAAAAAGATCTTAGATCCACCCACCAAACCACTTTCCTTTTTGGACTGCGACGGGTTCTATGCATGCAGAAAATGCAGGGCATGTAGAGAGATAAGGGAACCATTAAGAAAATTTAAAGAGTTCACAGTTCCTACCAATAATAAAACGTTCCGTATCAACCAATTTATAACATGCAACACTAGCCATGTAGTGTATGCTCTTAGGTGCTCTTGCAATTTGATCTACATAGGAAGGACGAGGCGGAAATTAAAAGTGAGGATTGCTGAGCACATTCAAAATATCAAACAAGGGTTTAAGGAGCATAGTGTCTCCTTACACTACAGGCCAGTGCATAATAGGGACCCCTCATGCATGAAGTTCTGGGGAGTTGAAAAATTGGAACCATCATGGCGAGGTGTAAATATGGTCAGAGAGATCTCAAAAATGGAAACTAAATGGATATACCTCACCGAGAGTTTAGATCCGAAAGGCCTAAACATAGAAGTGGACTTAAATTGCTTCATTAGTGATAATTAAGAGTAAAAAGAGATCCAGGAGCTATCAGCTATGGGTTATCAGCTGGATATTGTGATTTGTATCAACTGAGATAGAGGCTCTCGCAGGTGTTGGAAGTCAAGGGGTCCACCATTTTGAGAGATGGACCTAGATTTCCCACCTAGTGAGAAGTTTTCAATCTCCTATACTTGTTTAGGGGGTAGTCTCGGAATCATGGGACTCCCTCGGATTATTTCTTCTTCCCTTTTAGGTGGTCTCAAATCCATATTATTTTACTAGATGTAGACGAATATGGGCATCAATTTATTTATACTAAGAAGTAGTACGCAGGGCTTAGTTGGAGGTATTATGTTTATTGCCTTGAGGTATGGTTAATTATCAGGCCACAATAGAAATAGTCAGTGACCTTTAACATCAGTGTCACAGTTTAAGATATGGATGTCCTTATAGTACCCTTTTGTCACATTGGTGAACCTATAAGGAGATAGATTCACACTCCATTGAAATAGGTATCTGAAAGAGCTCTTTTGGGGACTGTCTACTTGCTGATGGTTATTACTGTGGGATATGTTTAGGGGCTCTCTAATTATTAAATAGTCACTTCACTTAGACATATTTATATCAGTCATTTGATTGTGATTTGAAATTATTTGATTAAGTTTACAAAATAGTGAATTTATGAGTCTTCTTTTTTATTGACCCTTCATCCTGTAATGTACAGGGTGCATGAGCATTGATTGCACAAATGGCTGTAAAGTTTCTCTTTCCTATCTTTTTAATCATCTCAGCGGGCTAATAATAGCAAGCCCATATAAGTTTTAAAAGTGTTTTAAATAAACTTAAAATTACTTTTGCCTTAAGTTGTAAATATAGGCTTAAGTGGGTATCATATATTGAGTTCTGAACTCTGAAGTTCTCTTACTTTTATATGTATTTACTTATAGCAAAACGATGTGCGAACCCCAAACCACAAATAAGGGGAAGTATATAGCCGATAGTACGGCTATAAATATATTGATGTAAAAACACTGTCATTTTAAGATGTCATTTTTAAGCACTGGGAGAGGACCAGCTGACCGTCACAATCATTAACATTGGTGACTTTCCATCATTTGCTATTAATGCCGCATAATATGTGAAACTTGAAGCACTTAGTATGGTGGTAATGGATACACCAACTTGCAGCACATATCTTTAATGTATCAAAGAGACGATAATAAATTACATCCAATTACGTTTTGAGAGGCGGAGTCAGCGTCACCTCCCCTGTGCTGGTGTTGTTTATAATGAGAGGTGCTGATCGTGGGGTCACGCCCTCCGTAGAAGTCGTGATGACGAAACGCGTCAGGGCGTGACCCCACGACAGGAGGTGACGTCTGCGTTCCAGGACGTGAGGTGAGAGCGGTTGCTACACACGCCGAAGTACATCTTGGAGCGGTGAGACGTCAATACAGGCTATTGTTATCTCTGAATGGATACGCAAATTTTTATTGCATGTTCTGTAAGTGTGATTTTATAAGGGAGTTGGCAATAAAGTGTTTACAGGATTACACTATGGAGTGTGTTTTCTCTCTTATGATCGTGTGACGTGATCTGGGAGTTTTCGTAAGGCACAGATGTAGGGGGAGAGTTGGAGGCTATATTATAAGGATGCGCATCAGATGATTAAGATCGGTTCCTGTTATTCTTACTTCTGGTAAGCAGATTGTGGATTTGGGTGCTGCACGTGGTGATACACCTATCTCCACTACAAGATTTGTGCTTTTCTGGGACTATTTCCACTCTGTATCTATGAAGTAGTTTATGGACTTGAACTAGCGCTGTTACATACTTTGGTGGTGGCTATCGGAGCCACACAGCTGGATGTACACGTTGTATTCTGTTGGTAAGGAAGTTTGGGGTTCCGATCAGTTAACTGGTTATAAAGCTCTGAAATGTTACCTTGCGATCCCGGACCAGATAAACATTTGTTTTCATAAAATGTCCTAGTGGTAATATCTGTTTGGTCTCGGCAGTGCAACCTCAGGTAGTGAGTGATCTGGTGAAATCGAAAGAATTCTAATGGGGGCATATCTAAGGTCTCCTGAAAATATGAGAGCTTTTTGATTCCTCTATGATCGAGGAAGTCTGCAATTTTATATAGTCCTTTGTTGATCCACCAAACAAATCTTTGTCTGTGTAGACCTGGAGGAAAGTGTGGTTTACCAAACATCGGGGCCACCGGAGTATGTGGAGATTTCAGGGGAAATGATTTACACACCCTATCCCATAAACTCAACGAGTGAGAAAGAGAGGGGCTAAGGATAGCTCTGTGCTCCCTTGGAGACAGCCAAAGTATCCAATCCATAGGTATTGGGGAACTAGCCTGCGACTCCAATTGCACCCAGTCTGGGCGATATGTCGTAGAATGGATTTGGTAAAGCTGTGCTAATTGGGCCGCTTTGTAATAGCGTAAAATGTGGAACTCCCAGGCCTCCTCTCCATTTTGAGATATATAAAGAAGACCGAGCCACCCTACACCCCCCACGACTCCAAATGAATTTAAAGATTAATGTTTGTAATTGTTTAAAAAACGTCATAGGAATCGGGATCGGTAAAGACCTGAAATAGTAAAGAATTCTGGGCAGGACGATCATTTTCACTGCCCCAATTCTGCCCATCCAGGAAAGGCCACTATTCTGCCATTTCTGTAAGCCCTCCATTGTAGACTTAAGAAGGGGAGTATAGTTTATCCTATATAGAGAAGAGATGTCGGGTGTGAGTTTTACTCCCAGATAGGAGAGGACCTGCTGACACCACTGAAAAGGAAATGACGTACGTATTGAGTTCAAAATTGGTGTGGGAAAGTTGATATCCAACCAGGCCCGACACTTCTCCAAACCTGTTTAACAGAGACATCAAATTGGGTAGGGATGTGACGGGATCAGTTATAAACATTAAAAGGTCGTCCACAAATAGTGCACATTTGTGGTCCTTTCCTCCACTGACCACCCCGTGTATGTTGGGATCTTCTCTGATAGCCACGGCCAACGTTTCCATAGCCACCACAAACAGCAGGGGTGATAGGGGACACCCCTGTCTGGTACCTGTTCTGATCTGTAATAAATCAGACTTGTATCCGAATGCTACAATGTTAGCCGAAGGGGTGGAGTACAGTACTCCCAAGAGTGAAAGAAATTTGGGTCCAAAATTCCACCGCCGCAAAACGTGGAACAAGTAGGACCAAGAAAGGGAATCGAAGGCCTTATTAAGGTCCAATGAAAGCAACATTCCCCTTCTCGATCCCACACCATCCCAGTCCGAACGCAGAAGAGATATAACATCTATAGCCCTCCGAATCTGGTCTGCTGCCTGTCGTCCTGGGACGAAGCCCACCTGATCCACGTGGATATATTGGGCCAAAAAAGTATTAAGTCTATTAGCGTATATTTTAGTTAACAGTTTAAGATCCACATTAATGAGCGAGATAGGGCGATAATTCCCCACCTCCCCATGATCCTTATCAGGTTTTGGTATTAGACATATGTTAGCCCTATTTAAATCATTCTCTAAACAGGACCCACTCCGCAGGGCTCGAAAAAACTCCAACGTATGGGGTGCCAATATGTGTGCAAATTTCTTATAGTAGGAGGCGGAAAATCCGTCTGGACCAGGGGTCTTAGAAGCGGGCGCTTGCTTAATTGCCAACATCACCTCTGCTAAGGAAATGTCCTCCTCCATTATGTCTCTATGGGACTCGGACAGTAATGGTAAGGGTAGCTCATTTAAGAAGTCCTCCATAACCCCCGGCCCCGGGGTCCCCGGTTCTCTGTACAGAGAGGTAAAATATGAATGAAAGAGGGCTAATATCTTTTGTGGGTTTTGTGTAAAAGATCCGTCCGACTGTCTAATTTTGGAGACAGTTTTGCGACATGGTCTGGGTGTCAATCTATGGGCCAGCAATGTTCCTGGTTTGTCAGATTGGGTATAAAATTTAGCCTGTGTCCATCGCAGATGTTTTTCCGCTCTGGTTGTCAGACATAGGTTCAGTTCCAGTCTTACTGAGTGAATTTGCGCTCTCAAATCTAAGTCTGGGTTTTTTTTGTGTCGGGTCAGCAGGTCAGTCAACTCCCTTTCTTTTTGTTGTATTAGCGAATTAGAATTATTTTTTAATCGCGCCGCCAGCTGAGTAAACTGCCCCCTAATCGTTGCCTTATGCGCCGCCCACGTAGTGGTCGTTGAAGTGTCTGAAGGGTCGTTCTGAGCAAAGTAATCTTTAAGTGTTTGCTCTATGTCAAAACATATAGAAGGGTTACTCAATAGCAAGTCATTTAACCTCCAAGGGGCTGGACCTTGAAAACATTGTAGAGTGTCACAAGCCGTCCAGACGGCCGAGTGGTCAGACCATGGAACCTACACTATCTTACAATTTGTAAATTGAGCTATTGTCGACGGGGTCGTCAAGAAATGATCAATTCTAGAATAGGTGGAGTGGGCATGGGAATAAAAGGTATAGTCTTTCCTGGATGGGTTAAGCTCCCGCCAGACGTTGATTAAATTGTGGTAATGAAGCATTTTGGCCAGCTTACAGCCGATCTTTGGAAAGTGACCACGAGGAGAAGAGATGCCTCTCGATTTATCTAATATAGAATCCAATGCTACATTAGAGTCTCCCCCCAGCAGGACCAACCCCTGCTGTTCAGGGACCATGACGTGGAACAGTTTCCTAAAAAAAGAGCAGTTGACCTAAATTTGGGGCATAGTAAGATATCAGGGTCACCAATGAACCCCCTAGATGTCCCGTCACTACCAGATAGCGCCCATCCGGATCGCAAACCAGCCTTTCCAGGCAGAAATTTACTCTCCTAGAAAAACAGATTGCTACCCCTCCGGTCTTACCAGGTCCGTTTGCTAAAAAGAACTGTGGGTAATGGTGGTGCAAAAATTTTGAATTATAAGTCGGGGGGAAATGTGTCTCCTGGAGAAGGAGCACATCGGCCTTTAAAGATTTATAGTACTGAAAGGCCATTCGTCTTTTAACTGCCGAATTCAGCCCCCTAACGTTATGAGTAATACATTTAAAAGGCTGAACCCTATCTGGTGTCCCCATGGTGCAGAAGGAAAATAAAACCATCACTTACCAAATCCTGAATGAGCCCCAGACTCCTATCTTTAAATTTCGTCCTCGACAGGGCAGCCCGAGCCCAGAGCCCAGAGCCCTGGGACCACGGCGGGGCAATAAGAAATTAGAAACAGATTAGTAAGAAATATGGAGTGAAGAATAAAAAGGAAATAAAGCCAGCCACCCAAGAGAGGGTCACCCATAGAAGCACAAGAAATACTGATCAATAACGTTAACATCAACAGTAAATTGTTAAACATTCTACCCAGTTGGTGCATAGCCCCTCTTCCTTTTGGTACTAGCAACGGGTCAATAAGACCTCGTGCCTGGCCTGACCTCGGTCCTGCCACTCAGTGAGAGGACCGAGGACAAACAGGGCGAAACACCACCATCACCGGCCCCCGCCAGCGCCCGGCCCCAATTGTAATCAATAGAACACTTAAACCATATCAAACAAGGCAAGTCCCAAGCTTATTCAACTGTGGATAAAGAACCCAGTGTGTAACCGGGGGCATTCAAATTAACTATATTAGGTAACAATTGTCAACAGGAATGACCCCAGCTGTATTTTGCAGAATACTAAGGGAGTCCCAGCGTCACAAAATGTCAGTGTCAGATAGTGGATCTGCAAGGATCCAACCTTTATCCCGCCTGCACTTTATAAAAAAATCTAATCGGGAACAATCAAAAAGGTAAATGACCGCCGTCACCCAGATGAGCCCGGGAAGCATAAAAATAAAAGATCCACATCGCTCTTTCACGGTGGTCTCGCCTTCAGTCTAGCCTTGCTTCTAGTGGACCGCCAGATTGGGGAGAGGGGACTCTGGGGTGGTCTGTCAGGAGGGCTGCCAGGTTGTGAACGAATTTCCAGGATCCTCGGAGAGTATGCCCAGCTTTTTAAGTACTGCTTCACCTTCCTGGAAGGAGGAAAAGGAGTGTTTTTTGCTTTGATAAGTGAATGCCAGGCGGAAAGGGAAGGCCCAGTGGTATTGTATTCCTTTTTTAATGAGAGGCTGTAGTAGGGGTTTTAGTGCCCTATGTTTTTGTATTGTGGCAGAAGATATGTCCGCAAATATCTGGATAGGGTGTTCCCTGAGATGCAGATCCATAATCTCTCTGGCTTCACCTGTTCTTTTACAGAGTAGTAGTGCGGTTTTATAATAATATCTCGTGGCAGTCCATCTTTACGAGGTTCCATTAGTACACGGTGAGCTCTATCCAATTCCAATTTGTGAGGGGGTAGCTCTGGCAATAAGTGAGAAATGAGTTCCCTACTTATGTCCATGGTGTCATCGAAAGACTCAGTGATGCCTCGCACTCTGAAATTATAACGGCGTGATCCTAAATCATCAATTTTATTAAGGGCCTCCTCTAACCGTTGATGCATCTCAATACAGTCAGTGTTTTGATTTGTCCTGGCTATAGTTTCATCCAACTTGGTCTCGATAGTCCCAATGCGGGCCCCCAGCTCCTGAAATTCCTTTTTTAAATCATTGGTAATGTGGGCTGTGGCCTTCTCCAGTCCCTGGTCCAATAAAACAGAGAATCTGGCTATGATGGCTGGGTCCCCTGGATATGGAGGAGCCGTCACAGGAGCTGGAGGAGAGGGCGAGGGGGGGGAGACTGTCTCCCTTATTGAGGGCAATATCACACAGGGCCCTGTACATCTCAGAGTTCTGGGATGAGAATAGATCCCAGGCTGGGGATGACGCAGTCCCCACTGTCCACCCTCTCACCTGATTCAGGCAGCGGCGGCCAGTCCTCTCCCTGAATATGAGAAGAAGCCTGTGATTTCTGCTGTGCACGCTGCGGGAGCGGCGGTATCGGCGCCATCTTGGCTGCTCGGCAGCTTGCTCCGGCCTCACTGTCAGCCTGTCTGGTGCCCAAGAAAGCACCTCTCCCGAGGCTCGATCAAGTCCCTGGGGTGTGGGGAGCTGACTCCTCTATAATTCACGTGCAAGCGGGGCTGTGTTAGGCCGGGTTCGGCAGGATTAGGCCGGCGTGGAGCGGGGCTGAAGTCTCACACGTCCGCCATCTTCAGCCGCGCGTCATGCGCCCCTATGCCTACATCTTTTTCCGCCTGTATAATTTTATGGAGAAACTACTACAGGATTGGTGACACCCCAGGCCACTAGGAAAATACGGAGAAGGCATTCCTCAGAAAGAATTTCAAAGGTAGGTAGGGATAGGGGACTTTTAAGGTGCTCAATCACACGATACAACAAACAATTTCCTTAGAAAGGAGCTAGGAAGTTTGACAACAGATCACTGACATCTACAAGAGGAATAGAGGAGATGGGAGATCTCCCCAATGGGGTCACAGACATCAGTAAAATCTGTCAGAGTATTGTACATTTTCTCAATCCACCCAAAACTAATGAAAAAAAGGTTTAGGTCTGAATTTTACTTTATAATGAGCCATAAAATATCTGAACTATACAGTAGCACACACATTACTAAGTTTACTTTTCTCAAATGTTTGAGTGAAAGGCAAAATAATTTTCATACTTCAAACACTTTACAGAACAATAGATATGGATGAATCAGGTGTCCTTTATGTGTGCAGACTGTAATTTAGTCATATAAAAATCACATTTGCTTGGTGAATTGTCAGAAATGAGTGTTTATGTCTCAGTCATTCAGTTATGACCTCCGATGTTAGGGGTTTTCAGGGGGAATGTATTTATGTAGTACCCATCCTTTTTAATGTCTCATTGAGCAAAGAAGAAAGAGTATTTGCAATGACTTCTTTAATTCATCCATGAACTGAAAAATGCCTTTGTAAAGATACAAAGACATCCCTATTGCCCTCAGATACAACCATTCAACCATGGCAGTATTGCCGCTAACAAGAGCTGACCAGCAGGAATCTGAAGTATCTATGAAAAGACCAATAGAACACCACAGCCATCATCACTAAATGGGTCTTTTCTTTCCTAACATAACACAAAGAAAACAAAGGATATTGCCCATTCTAATCAAAACGAATGAAAGCATTAATTAACCCCACTATAAATTAAAATTATTAATTTGATTTGAATGGAACTTTGTTGTAGAGCAGCTTGCTACAAGTGATAAATAATTTGAATCTGAATTCTTCCCTGTTTCAAAACCTGACTGCCATAAAGCAGAATATAAGCAACTGTTATGACCACCCACAGTAAAAACGGAAAGGCAGGACCGATTCTAAATGTGCATGTTGTGGTGATACTTGCAGAATTCTAAGACAGTACAGATATAACTGGTTTTATATCCTTTGGCTAAAATGAAAAATGCATATTTCACTGCAATACTTACCTCTTCTCCAGGGCTGTCTCCCACAGATTTGCTGCCTCAAAGCTTAAAGGTCAAGCAGTGGTCCTTTTCTGAGTTGAATGAAGCCCAACCTTGTTAAGTTTAGGCAAGTATAGACTTGCTCCCTTGGATTGAAATATTATGCTGGCCTGGGTTACACTGCTGCTGCAGAAGACAGGTTGAAATTTCTCCAATGTTGGACAACAACAGAAGAACTGGCAACATCACCAGAATACCACTGAATTTAAGGTAGTAGTACCCTGTTCATTTTTTAATGTATGAGGCAGGGAAGGGCTGACTCGAGGCTGAAAAGAGAAATGCAGTCAGGATAAAAATAACCAATAAATTAAAATGATGTTGGCTTTTTTTGTTTTTTGAGCTGAAGCACCTAATAATTCAGAAAAATCCCTTCTTTATTACAAGAATAAATTCCCATAATCAAAGGGACAAGATTAGGTAGGATTCAATATTAAATCAACATGCATTGGGATTTATGGCCAGTAGGGTGTCCAAAGCCCAGACTTTATGAAACATTATTTTTTACTTCTAAAAGATACATCCAAAATAAAAAAAATCAAAGCCATAGCTAACGTTTATAATTGAAATGTGCATTTTGCCTGAAGTTCTCCTTAAGTTTGGGTAAATTACCAGATTTCTCTGCATAGAACATTTCACATGGAGAAAGTTTTAATTCAACACATGAACTTCACAAACGTTTTTCAGTAGCAGCCACCTCTAAAGCAATGATTATGTAAGATGACAGAATATGTTCTATATAGCCAGAAGCTACATCTCTTTAATGTTTCAATGCTGAACTGACACTTTTGGCAATACTGTATTTGATCAAAGGTTTCTACATTTATTGGGAAAGCAGTGGATTAGGAACATATATCTAAGTGAATTTATAAGGGAAGAATAAGTTGTTGAATACTTTTTTACTTTTTAAGATGTCTTACATGTATACTTTTTTTACCTAAATGCATCCCTTGCTTTAAAGTAAAACATATTTTAGCACTTGCTGTGTGCCCCCGAAACACTTACCTGAGCCCTCTATCGATCCAGTGCTGTGCATTTGGTGTCTTTTCACTCCCTGCTCTCACAAGAGGCTCTGAGAACAGTGGGAGCCATTGGCTTTTGCTGCTGTCAGTCAAATATTGAGACCATTGCACAAAGTGGGTAAGTAGAACATGTTTTTAATTTTAATTTACAAAATGTGCCTTTACAACTACTTTAATTCCGCATTTCTCAATCTTTTTTCAGTCATGGCAGGAAACGGCTGAATTTCGATCCATCTATGGTCAGGCTTGACTTCAGTACAGCTAGCCTTTTGAGTTTTTTTTTTCGATCTCTGCCTGCAGCTATAGTCTCCAGCACTGATCATTGTATTTTGACGATGAGGAAATCTCCCACTGTCAGAATACAATAATGCAGCATAAGGCACTGACTGTGTTAATGGGGGAATCAAGTGATTTTCTTTCCTTTAACCCTTAGTTGAAGGAAAGAAAATTGTATAATCTTTGGCCAACCTTACTGTACCTGGCTGAATCAGACATCTCTTGGCTGACTTTCACTTTTTAATTCATGTTCGGCATACACATTGCTGGGTGAAATGTTCCTTTATACAGTACTGCATGGTAGTGGGAGGCAGAGCAGGTCAGAACTCAGGACGAAGCCTCCCCCATCCAGGGCTCTGCCCATTAGTGTTGCCCTAAATAAGCTCCTACTGTGCTGACATGCAGTCTGTTTGGGTACAGCATCGCACGACCGTGTAATTGTCAGTTAAAACAACGCAGTGCCATACCACAAAACGTGCTCTGTTCATTAAGGGGGCAAATCCTTCCAGGGCTGAAGTGGTTAATTGAACAAGCTGCCCAGCTGCACCAGATTTTGCACTCTCCGGTTTTAGTAAATCAACCCCACTGAGTTTATCCACATTAACATGCAATATAAAAGCCTGAACTGGCTTCTAGATCTTTAACCTTCTGAGTATTCAAATCTAGTTTATAACTGATAATGAGATCTGCCATTGCAGTACAGCCAGGGTAACATTAACATTATGGCAAACATTAAAGCTTGGTAAACACTAGAAGTTTTTTTTTGCGTTCAACCCTGAACAAACAGAAAAAACGGAGAGATCGCTGTACTAACACAAGTCAGTGCAGGAATCTCCCCCGCTGTGACTTTGTGTTCTGACAGGGGTACTGACCCTCGCCAGAACACACTGATTAATGCTCACAGCCATTAGCTGCCAATGCTGATCGGATGCGAGTTGGATGCTGGTTTTCCAGCATGCACGTTCAACAAAGCCAGTCGTGAGACCAGCTTCTGTAGAACAGACAGCTGTACACATGGCTGGAAGTCAGCCAGTTCCTGCTGAATCGGCTGATTTTGGCCAAGTTTTGGCCTATGTGTACAAGGCTTTATTTTCCAGCCTCTGCATAGCACAGGAAAACTTCAGTTTTGTAGTTTTCAGAGAAGATCAAGTAAAATGTGAGCAGTCAATTTTTGTCAAGTTATGCTGTTTGAACATGTAACAAATATAAAGTAGGTGTTATCTCAATTTGCCTGCAAACATGGAAGTACACTTTAAGACATCATATTAGTACTACTCGGCATACAAATGCTATTTATTTATTTACTAAATAGTATGTAATATATAAATGTATTTATTACAGATATGTATACAATGCCAACAATTTATGTAGCATTTGCCTTAAATTTCACTGCCCTCAAGGACCTTGCATGCTAATTTCCCTATCTCACATTCGTACATACACATCTTAAGGTCAATTTAGAGAGGCGCCAATTAACATACTAGAGTGTCTTTGGAGTGTTGGAGAAAACCCACACAGGCACAGAAGGACATATGAACTTCCTGCCAACAGTGTTGTGGTTGGTATTCAAACCAGAGACCCTAGTGCTGCAAGGGTCAAATGCTAACCACTAAGCCATTTAATTAAATGTAATAAAAGTACATATAATGTCTTTGTTAAAAATATGCAACAAAAATATTGTAGTAATGAAAGTATAATGGTGATCTAGTTTTTCACTTTGGAACAAGGAACACCTGTCAGGAAACCGCTGTTGCCCATGGAAACCGGGTCTGGAGGCCTGTGCGCGGGCGCACATGGCGTGTGCGCGTTTGCATGCCCCGGCATTGGCGCCAAATGACCCCATTTAAGCGGACAGCACCCAGCAGCCAGTGCTGTCCATTCTACAACGTATAGTGTACCTATGAGCCTCAGCTCTGTTCCTGTTGTTTGATCCTGTTCCCTGAAGACCCGGCTTGTCCTAACCTGCTTGATTCCTGCCTGCACCGACCCCTGGCTACCCACAAACATTCTCCTGTCTGATCCCTGGTACCTCTGCTGCCCGCCTGATAACGACTTCTGCTTGGACTTTGACTACTCTTCTGCCCGCTCCTTGTTACCGCACCACCCGCCAGTTGCCGACTCAGCCTGAATCACCTTCCTTCCTGTCTGCACGAGCCAATACGGAATCTCTTACATCATCATCAGAGACCATCCAGCCCTCGTGCCATCCTGCACTCTCGGTCTTCTGTCTGCTCTACCAGGGGCCCCAGAATCAGGTGCGCAAGAGTGGTTGTTCCCTGCATAAGACAGACTCCGCCACCAGGTGCGTGACAACACCTTTCTACCCCACTCTCCAAAAGAGTCCCTTCTGACTTTCTGAGTTTCACTTGAAACTGGAAAAAACCTTTGCATGGTATTGCTTTTACAGGACTGCTCTTTATGCATATAGTAGCCAATAAAGACACACAAAAATACAAAAAAGAACTGTTGTGTTAGTGGCCAAGTTTATTTATCCAGATAAATCAAGACAGTTATGTTTCTACCCACACAACACCAATGTTGGACAACGATATCCAACAAAAACAACATAAAATCAGCCTCCTGGTTGCTTCTGTCTTAAGCCTCGTACACATGGGTGCCACGGTCGTGGCTGTTGTTTCTCACGTACTGACATGCACTAAGCGATCGTACAACCAAGCCTAACGTTGTGATGTGTTACGAGTAGAGTTGAGCGAACACCTGGACGTTCGGGTTCTGTTGGTCCGTCCGAACTTCGGGACAAAGTCCGGGTCCGGGTCCAGACGGAACCCGAACGATCGCACGGACAACGAACCCCATTGAAATCAATGGGGACCCGAACTTTTAGGCAGCAGACCTGGGCCTGGGCCTGAAACAGGGCTTCAAGCCTGCCTGGTTGTCTTGGGCTTGCAGGTCCACAAGCGAGTTGAGATGAGCATTGTGTAGTGTTGCAATCCGAACCAACATGCTAGCGAATCACGTACAGTCATGCACTCTTTGTTGTCGGTGCTGGCACCGTGGGTACACATGCTCCGAATTCTGTCTTCGTTGGTCCTCCGACTAAAATACAACAAAAACAACCTATAGCAACAGGTTGTAACCACAACACACCCATCTTTGTATTGACAGAACTAAATAGACCTATTTATTTGAACCGGTGATTGTGTTGTCAAGAAAAAACATAAAAACACACAGAAATAACCGATGATATACGT
>BLSH010029775.1:1024480-1035566 GCA_018402905.1 Glandirana rugosa
CTAGCGATGCTAGCACGAGTTGCTAGTCTAACAACCCCCTTAAACTCTAAAGTTTATGGCGACGAAACTCAACGTCTAGTTTGAGACGAATTTTGTTGCTAGCGGTGCTAGCACGAGTTGCTAGTCTAACAACCCCCTTAAACTCTAAAGTTTATGACGACGAATCTCAACCTCTAACGTCTAATTTGAGACAGATTGCTTTGCTAGCATGCAAGCATGTGTTGCTAGTCTAACACCCTATCTCAAATTCCCCCAACAATCTGATCGTTGAGCACGATCGTAGCGATCGTTGTTTTAAGCAGAGTTTGATCTGCAACTCAAAGCAGCGGTATGTGAAATCTCTAATTTCTGCTATCTGTCCTCAGAGCAACAGCACAGACAGCAGTAGTAAAGTAATCTATCTCAGGATGCAGGATCAGGTCTTAAAATGTCTCAAATCTCATCCTCACGCAGTCAGCTACCTTTCCCTACACTAACCCAAGGAGCATGTGACTGCAGCACTGTGACTCCAGCTTATAAAGAGGCTGGGTCACATGATGCACTGGCCAATCACAGCCATGCCATTAGTAGGCATGGCTGTGATGGCTTCTAAGGGCAAACCAGTGAAACACTTGTTGATTGGCTGCCCTGCAGCTTCTCAACACGTGGAGTAAAATAGCAGAACCCCGGACCGAACCCGAACGATTTTTGAAATGTCCGGGTCCGTGCCACGGACACCCGAAAGTTCGGTACGGACCCGAACGTTACAGTCCGGGTTCGCTCAACACTAGTTACGAGCGAATAACGAGGAAATTTAGTTGCATGTGATTTGTGAATTAGGAACGTAGGTTTCCCAGAATGGATACTTCCAGACGTTCCTGACTTCTGAGCATGCGTGTTTTGCACGTACAACTTTGTTGGACCAACTTCTCTGTACACACGGTACAGCGGTCATACAACCGCTTGTTGTACAACCAAAGTTTTCTAGTCTGCTCATCCAACTTCTGTTGGGTACACTGTCTGTGTACGCCCACTTGTGCCAAAGCTATTCTTTGACAAGCGGGTGCAACACAATATTTGGTGACATGTATACATATAGATGCAGCACCTTTCTTTTCTCTCATTTTATATGTACTGTTTTGGTGGGCAAGGTGGGTTTTTGGTTTACTTCCATATACACTGGCAGAATTGGAGATTATACTATCTCCCCCTGGAGATAGGTTCAACGTCTTGGTAATATTTGACTACATACACTGGACAATCCTTTGGAGGTTTCTTGTAGTAGATGATGGATATCAGTCAGTGTCAAATTCTTTATTATCCTTAGACTTCAAGATATGGTTTCAATTGTAATTTAAATTGAATCATGAACACATACCGTCACTCCTCACTATCATTTGAGGAGGGGGTTTATCTTTGGTGTACTATAGAGGTATGCCCAAATATCTCTTATATATATTCAATTTTGTCCTTTTTCTTTTTCTATAGATACTCTGGTTATCCTGATAAGCCCTCTGGCTGTAGTCAGCTCCAACCAGGATCTCGTGGTATCTGGTGTGGCTTTATTTTTGGAGGCTCAGTGGTGACTGGGGGGGCGGAGTTGTGGCAGTGGCATCCCTGGTGGCTACCCCTTCTTGGTTTGGTTTTACACCAACCCTATATGTGAGGTTGATATATACGAATAAGATATATTTTTCTGATGTTCTCCCAAGGTACCTATTGACATGTCTTAATGGTGTCTCATATGTTTATTCGGTTCTCCAAAATATGTCTAAAAATATTTGTATTTGTATCACATTGTAAAATATACTTCTCTACTACTGCCCCTGAAGAAAGGAGTATCCTGAAACGCTCTGAGAAGTCTACACATCAATTGATCATTATTCATATATACTTTGGTTTTATCTGCATACGGGCTGTTATGTATACTCCCGTTATTGTGATTTTAAAGTATCAATAAATTTGTATGTTTTATTTATACATGTCTCAAGTATTCGGTCTGCCTTAAAAATCCCAATTCATGGGGAAAATTCACATTGTTGTAGATTCTACTAAGGGATGACGGCAGCAGGGTTACACACCCTGGTGGTATAATTTATTAAGCTGACTAATTTAGGGTAGTAAATACCCACTCCCCACCCTTACCACCTACGTTTATATATATTGTTTCTATTTGGCTGTGTAGGCCTTCTCATTAATCAACATATCTAATTGCTTGGACATTTAGGAGAACTGGACACCTTGGAGATGTTTCAGGGAAAAGAATGGGATATGCTCATGCAGAGCTATCATAAGGAGCATAATAAGAAGGAATCCCCACAATCTGAACTAACTTCACTTTTTTCACAATTAAGTAAATTAGTGGATAGGAAAGCATCCTATTTTTGGCATATTGAGGGCTTTAGCAGATACATTAGAGAAGATATCAACCCTATTGGTTTACGGATACAAGTTTTTCCCCTCTTGGATGAAGTAGATAGCTCTTTCAAAAGAAAATGGGAGAACAATCTACGGTTATGTACAAAAAACATGATGCAACTTCTGACAGAGGAATATCAAAAAAGAATTATAATGGTTCATAAGGAAATAGAGCTAATTTATAAAAAATTGGAACCCCCTAGACAAACTCACACATGACATCTTAGCTACTAAAGAGAAGAAATTTTGGAGGGATAAATTATCTTTCCAAGAATATAAGGCCTATAGGTGGCACCAACAGAATACAAGGGCACATTTGCAAAAAGGGAACAAGTCGGGATATTCCTACTATGACCAAGGTTCGATGTCCTCCCTTAACTCTTCTTTTTCTTCATCCTCCTTTCCACATCCTCCTTTCCACAGGGTCGCAAACAAAACGGAAGAGGGAAAAAGACCAAACGTACACATTCAGGAAGGGTTACCTAAGAAACGCACCATGGCACCCACTCCCTCACGCCAACCATCTATTCTTCCATCCTTTCACTCCTCTGGTAAAGGTAATTCACAGGGTGTCCCTACCTCGGCCCTTCCAGGTTCCATTGGTGGTGGTTTAACTGACACGGGTGTTTCACTGACTGTATCTCACACTGACGTAACAGTCCCATTTGGCGACTCCACTTTTTTAGTTCTCAACACAGAGAACTCACTGGTCACTTAATGGCACAGAACCTTATAGTTCCTAAGGGACATAAAGACACCTTAAACATTGTCAATTTATCTGAGTGCCAGCTCCAACCTGAGGAGCTAGAGTTATTATCCAAAGGCCTTAACTTCTGCCCCAGTGCGGGGATTGATAAATTCGAACTAATAAAGGATTTACACCTTTTTGCAAGAAAACTTCTATACAAGAGCTTCTATGCAACAACTTCCATACAAGAACCAACAATTAGACAATCAGATCAGGCCTTGGATGATCTTCTGACTCTCCTAGAGGAGCAGGATCCCTCTGATCTAATTGACATACTCGACATAGAGTCCCTGTTAGAACAACACATTGACAGGGACATGAAACCCATTCCAACCAAACCCCCTTTTAAAAATAATTCGGATAAGTTCCCACCAATTTCAACTAATGTGAATTTAGCAGCCTTTATTTCCGCCACGACAAATGAAATTAAAAAAGTGACATTACATTCTAGTTCTAATAATCAATGAGAAACAGATTACAGAGCTCTTCAAACCCTCAAAACCCAACACACACTCACAATCAAGCCATCAGACAAGGGGGGGGGGGGACATTGTAATTATCTCCAACGAACAATACAAGCTTATGTGTAAAAAGATTCTACAGAATGAAGCATGGTACAGACCCATTTCACGAACTTTGATTGAAAAGCACTACAATAAATTTTATGCCTTGATCGATGAGGCCTATTCTCAAGGCGTCATTGACAAGGACACTTGGGACTATATATGCATTCAACATTCTAGAATCCCGACCTTCTATAGTCTGCCAAAAGATACACAAAAATATACAAGATCCTCCTGGGAGACCGATCATCTCAGGTAATGGGTCTATAACTGAAAACCTCAGCAAATATATTGACTCATACCTTAGACCTTACGTCACGAGCCTACCATCATACACAAAGGACACTATCCATTTATTATAACAAATAGAGGGCATTCATCTTTCCCCACAGGCACTTTTAGTAGCCATAGATGTTGAGGCACTATATAGTTCCATCCCACACCATCTGGGATTAGCGGCTATCAAACATGTTCTTTCACAATCACATAAGGATGATAAGAAACTCCATAACTTTATTATAGATGCATTAGAATTTGTGCTTGGACATAATTCCTTTTCTTTTGATGGCTCCCATTTCCTCCAGGTACAGGGGCTAGCGATGGGCACTAGTTGTGCGCCATCCTACGCCAACCTGTACCTAGGGGAGTGGGAGCGGACTCTTCTCTCCGATGACGCCCTGACATCATTCACGTGCCCCATAACATCGTGGTTCAGATATATTGATGACATTTTAATGTTCTGGGAGGGTGAGGTGGGGACCTTAGAGGCATTAATCTCCGCTATGAACAAGAATGACTTCAATTTATCCTTTACCATGATATACAGTGACTCTCACATTACATTTCTAGACTTAACTATTCACAAAAATCTAGATGTAGTCTATCAACAGGGTTATATAGGAAAGCCACTGCAGGCAATACTATATTGCATGCTACCAGTGCACACCCCACATCTTTGATTAAGTCAATCCCCTACAGCCAGTACCTTCACCTTAGAAGAAATTGTTCGGAAGAGCGGTCCTTCTTGGCAGAGTCAGGCATACTAAGGGAGAGACTCCTTAGGCGGGGCTACTCTCACAAATGTCTGAAACAAGCCTTCAAAAAGGCAAAGGACAAAAAACGTGATGAGTTACTTTTCGCTAACAATAAAAAAGTAGAGGATCGACAGAGCACTCGTATCATTACACGATACAATGATCATCACCAACCAATTAGATGGATCATAGAAAAATACTGGCACCTTCTTCTAGTTGATCCCTCCTTAAAATCTTGCATTTCTGCAACTCCGGCCATTACATATCGAAGAGCCATATCTATAAAGGATGAGTTAGTATCAAGTGAATTCACTGGGTGCTTTAGAACGGATCCATGCATGCGTCATGGTACTTTCACATGTGGCGGGTGCCCCTATTGTCGATATATGGACACCCGCAAGAATATCTATCTTCCCAATGGGCAAAAAATATACCCCCAGACATTATGCAAACTGCAGAACACCTGGTGTTATCTACCTATTAACCTGCCAATGCGGATGTTTCTATGTTGGCAAGACAAAACTTGAATTTTGGAAAAGGGCATATCGCCATATACAAAGTATGGTATCAGCCAACCCAGATCTTTGGTTAGGCAGACATGTGAGATACCAGCATGCTGGACATGGTCCCAAAATCCAGTTCCTCATCCTTGACCGGATACATCCTAGTTCCAGAGGGGGAGACTGGAACAAATTACTCCTACAACAGGAGACCCGTTGGATTGAGAACCTGGGGGCCACTGTACCCCCAGGTTTGAATAACCAACTAAGCTTTCGCCCTTTCCTAGAGGGTTTTTCCTCTGGGGGGTGTGAAAAGGAATAGTTTATCAAGCTGCCATGCACAGAGGGAGAATGTATATACTAGACAGGGGGTTCGTTCATTCACTACATCCATACACTCATTGCTACAAACAGGATATAGATATGATTATATTGGTTTATAGTATGACCCTGTATATGGTATCTTTGTATGTTGTGATGTATTATGTGTTTTTTGACATTTTTTGTTCATCAAAGATTGTATCTGTAATGATGAATGTATACTTACCTGTGATTTACCATAATATGACAATCAGCACACATCTTTGAGGGGTATTCCCCTTTTTTATTACCATCCCTATGGCTGAAATCTATCAGCTAAGTGACATCAAGCCACATATTGATTTTTTCTGCTGTTGCTCTGTCTATGCCCCCCTGGCCCCCACCCAGTGCACAAAGCCCCCCGCACCCCGTGTGGGGATCTCGGGGGGGGCAGCCTTACGGCGACATGCTGGGAGGGATGTGGACCAGGTCATTTGGCTGCGGTCCCCCCCTTCCGCTTTGTTGCCGCTTTGTGCGTCGGTGGAGGGGCCGTGCATGACCTCATCAGGTGGTCACATGCGGTGTGGCCGTGCACGCCCCCTTCGGGAGCCTCTATTTGCCGTTCCTAGTTGCCCCCTTGTTGGCCCGCCCACCACATAGAATCCTTGCCGGGTAACGCACCACATGACCTGCAATGTCATCACGCCGGCCGTTCCAGTGCGCAGGCGCCGGCGTCCCATATAATGGCGCCGATCCGAACGCCTCAATGCACTGCTACCCAGCACCTGTCCAATTGCAGACACTCTGCCATTTCGGTAAGAATATCAGCGATGATTCTTTTTCTTATCTTCTATATCTTGCATCCGATGTCGTCTTTTATTTGTGAGGTACGCTCTCTATCTTTGGATATCGAGCATTCGTTGGACACGCCAATATGAACCTCAATGATGCTATTCAATGTGTACACTGTCTGTGTACACCCACTTGTGCCAAAGCTATTCTTTGACAAGCGGTGCAACACAATATTTGGTGACATATATACATATAGATGCAGCACCTTTCTTTTCTCTCATTTTATATGTACTGTTTTGGTGGGCAAGGTGGGTTTTTGGTTTACTTCCATATACACTGGTAGAATTGGAGATTATACTATCCCCCCCTGGTGATAGGTTCAACGTCTTGGTAATATTTGACTACATACACTGGACAATCCTTTGAAGGTTTCTTGCAGTAGATTATGGATATCTGGCAGTGTCAGATTCTTTATTATACTTAGACTTCAAGACATGGTTTCAATGGTAATTTCAATTGAATCATGAACACATACCATCACTCCTCACTATCATTTGAGGAGGGGGGGTTTATCTTTGGTGTACCATAGAGGTATGCCCAAATATCTCTTATATATATTAAATTTTGTCCTTTTTATTTTTCTATAAATACTCTGGTTATCCTGATAAGCCACAACCAGGATCTCGTGGTATCTGGTGCGGCTTTATTTTTGGAGGCTCAGTGGTGACCGGGGGGGCGGAGTTGTGGCAGTGGCATCCCTGGTGGCTACCCTTTCTTGGTTTGGTTTTACACCAACCCTACATGTGAGGTTGATATATACGAATAAGATATATTTTTCTGATGTTCTCCCAAGGTACCTATTGACATGTCCTAATGGTGTCTCATATGTTTATTCGGTTCTCCAAAATATGGCTAAAAATATTTGTATTTGTATCACATTGTAGAATATACTTCTCTACTACTGCCCCTGAAGAAAGGAGTATCCTGAAACGCGTCGGGCTCTGAGAAGTCTACACATTAATTGATCATTATTCGTATAAACTTGGTTTTATCTGCATACGGGCTGTTATGTATACTCCCGTTATTGTGGTTTTAAAGTATAAATGTATTTTTTTAATCTATGAAGAACATACATTCAACTATTTGTTTATTAAAAAAATGCACAATGAAACTATCATATGGAAGTATACTGTATTGTATGTTATATAATGAAACTATAAGTCCTCATGCACACGGGGCGTTAGAAAAACGAGCTGCAAAGCCACTACCAATGCCAGGAAAAAGCATCTGTAAAAACATGCTTTTAGTAGCTTTTTGCATTGGCATTAATGTGCGTTTAGCCTCACTAGATTTTAGCAGCGTTTCCCTGCCTCTATTCAAAATCAATGGTTCCCTATGAGAGCTCATTGATTTGAATAGAAGTCACATCCAAGTTGGATCATGATGATCCGACTTGTGCTCTGAGGATCTTGAAAGGGAACCCTCGCCAAAAAAAAAAGGCTAGACCCTTCCGTCTGGTATGGATTTTGAGAGTAACCCCCACGCCAAAAAAAAAAGGCATGGGGTCCCCCTCAAAACCATACCAGGCTCTTATCTAAGCATGCAACCCAGCAGGTCAGGAAAGGGTGGGACGAGAGAGAGCCCCCCCGGACCATACCAAGCCACATCCTCTCAACATGGGGGGTGGGTGCCATTGTTGATGGGGACAAGAGCCTCTTCCCCACAACCTGGGCGGTGGTTGAGGGGGTCTGCGGGCAGGGGGGCTTATCAGAATCTGGAAGCCCCCTTTAAGGAGGGGGCCCCCCAGATCCCAGCCCCCCACCCTATGTGAATGGGCTACCCATTCACCCAAAAAGGTGTAAAAAATAAAAACAGTACAGTATGTTTTTGACATAGCCCTCCATAGCAGCTCCAATGTGTCTTCTTCCTCTGGTCTTTTCCCCCCTCTGGCGATGTTTTCTTCCCTCTCCGGTTCTCCCTCCTCCGGTAATGTCTTCTCCCATCTCCGGTTCTTCTCCCTCCGCTGTCTTCTTACTCTGTCTTCTGTTGTTTTTTTCCTCTGGTTCTTCTGCTGCCTCTGGTTCCTCTTCCTCTGATGTCTTCTCCCGATGCTAGCTCCCACTGTTATGCTAGGTCCGGTGTGTGCCATTAGTTTTATAACCATGGGGCGTGACCATCTGGTGACATCATGCGGAGACCCTGCCCCCTTGTGACATCAATTTATAGTAGATAATAATAACCTAAAATAAATGTTTTGTCAATGACATGATTTTTTCCAAGAAAATCAGGACAGCAAAGTTTCTTCCCACCCAGCGTGTACATAAAAAAACAAACATAAAATTAGCCTCCTGGTTACTGCTGTCTCAGTCTGTTCACACTTACAGAATGAATATATTATATACAGTGAATTAAATATACTAAAATTATATACATACAATTATTTATTTATTACAACTAACCCAGTGGGGAGACCACCTAACCAGGCGCACTCACAAAAGGTTACAATGTTGAGTGTTGCAGTAGGTCCCATGTGGGCTGACAGCGTCTCTCTCAAGGGTTGGAATGCAGCCTGGCCGGTCCATACCCAAAATGGGGGGTTTCCTGAAAGGATGGTGTGTCCCTGCACTTTCCCTACTTGCCTGGAACCTCTCCCTGTCGCTAATTACTGTCCCTGATAGATGGGTGATCTGTCCCTACACTAACCACACGCAAAATGCACGCCGAGCCAGGGTCTTAAATAGACTCTACATGCAGAGTCACTTGGGGCACCAGCATTCAACTGGATAGCTTCTTCAGTGACCCAGGAAACCATAGAGGAGCCATGTTCCTCTTGACTTCCTCTCCTGCAGTGGCAATGCCACTGCAGTTTGAGCACCACCTGCAGTGGAGAAAGCAGATTGTACATGCCTAGCAAACTTCCAGAATCAAAAGGCTTCACCAGATAAAAAAGGCTATTGAAGCTGCCAATCACTGTGTGGGGGCCACTAGAAAGAATTAAATGGTGGGAGGTGGCAGGGTCTTACATTAGACACAGAAGTAGAAAACAAACCTAGTATGCCTTAATTTGTTTTTCTCTTCAGAAGGCACTATGCAGAGCTAGTATCTACTTTCTGGTTCACAGACATCATGGAAATATCAGTGCCTGTATAATTCTTGGCTACGTTCACAAATATCTAGCATTGATTAGCACTCACTAATGCAGTCTCCCACTTTTTCGCTTGCTGCAAAGTTACAATGTTGTAGTCTGATCACTGTGAGAGACGAAACTGAAAAAATGTGTCCCACTGCCTGCAGAAGACTCATCATATCATCCATAGTTACCAATATTGTCCAAAAATTTTAAGTGACACTTTTTTGTATGTGGGCGGAGTCTTATTATAATTGGGGCAGGGCATTCATTTTCAGGCGTGGCACAGCTGCAGGAGGAAAATGGGTGTGGCTTAAACTAAATAGTGGGTGTGGCTTAAATGGGGTGTGGCTCAAAGGGTGTATGGTTCGAATCTGAGATGAATGAGGGATGGAGGAAGGTAGGAAGAAAGAGGGATGGAGGGACAGATCTTATACCACAATAGCAATATGTGTATTCCAGAAAGATTAACAATCAGCAGATAAAGATACTCCACACACCTGGTGTTAGCGCTTCAATCATCTCGGCACCATGGTTGGCCTCACAGATCATGGTATATAGCGCAGCCTGACAGATCATGGTATATAGTGCAGCATCACAGATCAGATTAATAATGCCAGTATCATAGATCAGGGTAATATAGCCAGTATCATAAATCAGGGTAATATAGCCAGTATCACAGATCAGGGTAATATAGCCAGTTTTACAGTTCAGGGTTAATATAGCCAGTATTACAGATAGAAACATAGAAACATAGAAAAGTGACGGCAGAAAAAGACTGAGTAGTCCATCGAGTCTGCCCCTTTTTTTTTTTTTTACATTAACCTTGTTATCTGACTATGGATTTATGTTTATCCCAAGCATGTTTGAAGCCATTTACTGTTGACTGTCTCACAACCTCTGTTGGTAGTTTATTCCAATCATCAACCACCCTTTCAGTAAAATAATACTTTCTAAGATTAGTTTTGAACTTCCCCCCAGTTAGTTTGAGGTCATGTCCCCGTGTTCTTGATTTTGGTTTCATATTGAAAAGACTGCCCTCCTGAACCTTATTCACCCCCTTGAGGTATTTAACCTCCTCGCGCCGCCGCTATAGCCGAATGACGGCTACAGCGCGGCTCTAAAATGCCGGGAGGACGTCTATTGACGTCCTCCCATTTGGCTCGTGCTGCGCGCTCTCCTGCGGGCGCGAGCGGCGCGTGCACGTGCCGCTGCACGCTGCGGGAGCGTGCCTGCGGGTCGGGCGGACCCGATGTCCGCCGGAGACCCGCGATCTCCTTACAGAGAGGAGGATGGGCGTCCGTGCGAGGGCGTCGCACGTCGCCGTGCACGTGCGCGGCGAGCGCGGGCGTCCTCTCGCGCGTCGTGCTCGGTTTACCCTCCTGCAGTTATCTGCAGGAGGGCCGTAAAATCTCGGCGCGACATCGGCAGTAAGCCGATATCGCCGCCGCGCTCCTCCAATTTATGGAGTTCCCCCACTTATTCCAAGTCCTCCCGTCAGAAAAGTTATACTTTGGTTTTAGTTCTTGTGCCCCTGTACTGGAGTTTGATTGACCCCCCTTCAAGTTTTGATTAGAATCTTTCATAATAAAATGACTTTCCCACCAACTACTAACCTTATTTGA
>BLSH010029775.1:1038935-1055330 GCA_018402905.1 Glandirana rugosa
AACTTGCCTGACATATAATCTAGTTGCCTCCAAGATGGTAGACTTTAATAGTGCCCACTGATTACTTACTCCTGTCATTTTGCTCCAACCTTTCAGTTCATTTTTTAGAAATTTCCCCATTTCAGCAAAATTTGTCCTTTTAAAATCTAAAACTTTTGTTTTTGTATATGATTTTTCAGTTCTTGTTTTAATATCAAACCAAAGACATTGGTGATCACTAGAACCCAAATTCTCCCCCACCTCAACATCAGACAGTTGATCCCCATTTGTCAGTACTAGGTCAAGAATATGATCACCTCGGGTTGGGCTTTTTACTAACTGTTTTAGAGAAACCCCATTCAGCGCTTCCATTACATCCCTGCTCCTGCTTGTAATAGCAGTTTGAGAATTCCAGTTAACGTCAGGCATGTTGAAGTCGCCCGTAATCAAAACCTCTCCCTTCATTGCCATTTGAGTTATCTCATCAATCAACAAGTTATCATAATCTTCACTCTGTCAGGGTATTATAGCCAGTATTGCAGATCAGGGTATTATAGCCAGTATTACAGATCAGGGTAATATAGCCAGTATTACAGATCAGGTTAATATAGTCAGTATCAAAGATCAGGGTAATATAACCAGCATCAAAGATCAGGGTAATATAACCAGTATCAAAGATCAGGGTAATATAGCCAGTAGTACAGATCAGGGTGATATAGCCAGTATCATAGATCAGAGTAATATAGCCAGTGTTACAGATCAGGGTAATATAGCCAGTGTTACAGATCAGTGTAATATAGCCAGTATTACAGATCAGGGTAATATAGCCAGTATTACAGATCAGGGTAATATAGCCAGTATCAAAGATCAGGGTATTATAGCCAGTATTACATGTCAGGGTAATATAGCCAGCATTACAGATCAAGGTAATATAGCAGTTATTACAGATCAGGGTAATATAGCCAGTATTACAGATCAGGGTAATATAGCCATTAGCCAGTATAGATCAGGGTAATATAGGCAGTACAGATTAATGTAATATAACCAGTATAGATCAGGGTAATATAGCCAGTATAGATCAGGGTAATATAGGCAGTATAGGTCAGGGTAATATAAACAGCATAGATCAGGGTAATATAGGCAGTACAGATCAGGGTAATATAGTTAGGCAGTATAGTTCAGGGTAATATAGGCAGTGTACAGATTAAGGTAATATAGGCAGTGTACAGATCAGGGTAATATAGCCAGTGTACAGATCATAATAATATAGGCAGTACAGATTAGGGTAATATAACCAGTATAGATCAGGGTAATATAGCCAGTATAGATCAGGGTAATATAGGCAGTACAGATCAAGGTAATATAGTTAGGCAGTATAGTTCAGGGTAATATAGGTAGTGTACAGATCAAGGTAATATAGGCAGTGTACAGATCAGGGTAATACAGGCAGTGTACAGATCAGGGTAATATAGGCAGTGTACAGATCAGGATAATATAGGCAGTACAGATCAGGATAATATAGGCAGTACAGATCAGGATAATATAGGTAGTACAGATCAGGGTAATAATATAGGCAGTGTACAGATCAGGATAATATAGGCAGTACAGATCAGGGTAATAATATAGGTAGTGTACAGATCAGGATAATATAGGCAGTGTACAGATCAGGGTAATATAGGCAGTGTACAGATCAGGGTAATATAGGCAGTGTACAGATCAGGATTATATAGGCAGTGTACAGATCAGGGTAATATAGGCAGTGTACAGATCAGGGTAATATAGGCAGTGTACAGATCAGGGTAATATAGGCAGTGTACAGATCGGGGTAATATAGGCAGTGTACAGATCAGGATTATATAGGCAGCCGGACCTTACCCACTCGTGTGCAGGACTGTGTGTGTTCAGAGGAGAGGGGAGGGGCCTCCAATCCATGCAGCCAACCAGTTTCAGTGTACAAGAGAATTATCTAATTGTACATTGAAGAGAGAAGCTGACAGTGATTGGCTGCACGGATTGGTTTCTTCCCCTCTCCACTGAAAGGAGACAGACCTGAAGCCGGAAAGAGGCCATATCACGGCCAGGTTTTCTTAGCCAGCTGCGGACAGTGCCAAATGAATTCCCAAAGCTTGGGAAAGGCTCAAAATGTTGGAATTTTGGTCGGGACGAGGGTCCCAAATTCGGGATTGTCCCGGGAAAATAGGGACTGTTGGCAAGTATGCGTCATCTAAGCCTTGGCATAGCTAATTTATGAGATGACTAAGAAAATGTTTCCTCCTGTCTGCAGCAGATTAAGGAAGCACTAGGTAGACTAGGCAAAGCCACTTTACTGGAGCAAGATGTTTTTTTATTAAGGAAGAAGTAGGGCCAAAACTCTTTTGGCCCTACTTCTCCTGTAGGTCCATAGGTGTGCACAGCCTATTGCATTAGGGTATGCACCCCAAAGCTCAAACACACACGCCTTTCTCTGCAGCCTCAGTGAATGAATGGGAAGTGCTCTGAGCTGAGCCGCTTCCACAGTTTACTATGCTTCAGTTATGAATGAACACAGTGAGTGAGTGTGTTCACAGTGTTCATCTAGAAAAGGAAGGCGCTGTTAAATTACATATTTCCTGGCCCCTTCCCCCACTCTCCATCCTGAAACATCCCCCGCAGCAGCTGGAGTTGAGGAAAGGAGAGGAGGGAAGCCAGCAGCAACGAGGGGAAGGAGGAACCAACAGAGGGAATCCTTGGCAGTAGGGGGAATCGGCACTGTTCGTAGTGAATAGGGTGTGCCCACGCACACCCGGCACACCCCCTGCACATGCCTATGTGTAGGTCACAGGTGTACTTCGCTCTGCACTACACTGTGACCCGTATTCAGCTGATTCTGGAGAGATCTCAACTTTAATGTCGTATTCCACCCAGATGCCTGGAACGGCAGCTGGTTCAGCCTCTCAGCACGCCACCAAGAACCTGAGCCAGCCGCTCCTGCCCCCTCCACAGCCTGGTACTCCAGTGAGCAATGGAGATACAGAGCAGAGAGCCATTGACTGATAGTCACTGCTCTCTGCTCACCGAGGACTGAGAGCTGAGCAATCAGCGGTCTTTGATTGCTCGGTTATCGGAGGCAGCAGGGGACAGATGCAGCATCGGATCAATGCTGCATCCAACTCCTTATGTAGATTTTCTTTTTTTTTTAATCTCCCTACTTCTCTTTTAATAAAAATTTGAGGTTTTTGATCAATTATACTGTCATGCATACGGTCATGCAGACATGTTACTGAAAGGTCCACTTTTCACAGTAAAATGAAAAATGGGTTTACATTTTTTTTATATTAGATTTACTATTTGCTTTTTTTTAAGATAACATATTGCCCTAAGCGAGTGTATGAATATAATATTTGGACTAATATCATGCTTGAATTCTGCATGAAAAATATATAACGGTTTTCAGTTTTATGTGGAAACAATAATGATGTACAGGTATTGTAAAATAAACTACAGCACAATTTTGCTCACATTTTCAATTGTGATTGATGACTATGCAGTATGCAGTGTTAGGGAGAATAATGATGTATTGAAAAAGAACATTTCGTGACAGTATCAGTGAGTAATTTGTTTGTGTCGAGCAACATTTCCTAAATCTGTTCCGCATAAAGAAAAATCTTGATGGTTTTAATTTCTATATTATTTTTAAGACGCCCACACACGTTATATTAATATGGTATTATTTTTTGCTTTGATCATATTTTTAAACAGATGATTGGATACTGCTGGTGATTGGAAGTTTTTCCAATAGCTCTCTCTTTTCTCTATCTCTCGCTCTGTGTGTGTATATATATATATATATATATATATATATATATATATATTTAGAGATGTAACCAGGAGCTGGCTAATGTTGCCTGTATATTCAGGAGACACTCTGCAACATTGCCACAGTGTGGTTGTTTTCCCCTAGTGCCCAACCAGGACTCTGTCATCACATCCTGCAATCAGGGTGAATGAGAACTAAGAATGGAGCATCTTTTAGTCCAAAGATCCATGTTCTATACTCCGTCAGGCTGTTATGAACTACAAATCCCAGTCAGTTGGGGAAGTAGAACAGAATGCTGGGGTAGGATATAAAAAGTCTGTGTGGGGATAGAATTGCTCTCTTCACAGCCTCACGGCCTGCATCTGCAAGCAAGGACTCAGTGCTAAACTCTGTGGTGGCTGAGTCGTAACCTGCACCATGGAGTGGGAGTCAAGTGATGCTGAGTGATGTCCCTCAAGCCAGGTTCTGCAGAGGCTTACATGCCATTCTTCAACACCAGCGGTCACTGGAGTTGGTGAGCGGGCAGTTGCCCATTTTTCCATAACCAAAGACACTGCATGCAAATACGGTTGTCTTGTATCACTAACCAAGTTTGCAAAAAGGAAACCCTCACCACACTTGTAACTTGTTGGGAGGCCACAGTTATCCCTCTGCTTGTCAGGACACCACCAACATACTTTGAGCCACTCTGTTTGCCAAGAGCTTACAGTTCTCGGCCCGTCAGTTCAGCCAGCAATTTCACTCTACACACTCCTCATATTCACGGGGAGTGAGTATACTGGTTCCTCGAGGGATCCCCTTCTCTTGCACACTCTCAGTGGTAGACAAGGATGGTTAATACATTTTTCTCAGAGGTAATTTGGAGGGGCTTGACTGTATATTGGTTAATGTGTACGTACCACCTCCCTTCTCCGCAGAAGTTCTTAAGAGTTTGGCAGGCTTTTTGGCCTACTATTCCAGCTATTATTAAAGGTGATTTCAATAACTACTTAAGCACCGAGCTGGATACATTTTCGGTGGCACACCCCCGCAGGACTTCTGCTGTAGGTCTGACTCCATTTGCATGCCTTCTAACAGAGATGGGACTACATGTTGCTTGGCGTTTGAAAAACCCTCACATTAGAATATACTTCTGCCATTTGGCCTCACATAGGGGCCTCTCCAGAATTGACCTTGGTCTTTGCAATGAGGAAATGCTACCCTTAATTTCTGACTCAAATTGTTACATTTGGTTTCCGGAAAATGGACTTATTGGAAAATAAATCAGTTCTGGTTGTCACTGTTCCCAGAGCCGAACACTGTACTTAATGCCCTTGCTGACTTTATTTGCACACAGTGGCCTCTGGGATATACTGGGATGCCCTTAAGGCATTCCTCCGGGGTCAGTTTATTAAAACAATCTCCTCCATAGAGATCAAGACCAAGGCATGGGCGATCTTTGTATTGTAGGAGGTTAGGGAAGTAGAATCAGTATTCATTGCTAACCCCTCAGATCATATGGAAAAGAGGCAGTTGGAAGTGCAAGACCTAGCGAAACAAATGGCTTTCATGAAAGCGGAAAACAAACGCTTCTCTATGCAGCAAAAATTTTATGAGGAAGGTGAAAATACTGGCCACGTGCTTGCCATGATGGCTAAGTCGAATAGAGGCTCCATTTTTATATCAACGGTCAGGGACGTTTCTGGGGAGGTGGTGAATTGTCAGTTATATAGAAAACCTTTTTGGCATTTTACTCAGATCTGTACACATCTAAGGTTTCTTTGACTATCACAGATATTCAGGACTTCCTGTAAGAATGTGCACTGCCACAGCTGTCTCTCTCCTCCAGGAAACTCACCGGAGGGCAGACGGGTTGCCCACAGAAGTGTACAAAAAATTTGCTGAACTATTTTTGCCACAATTGCAACAGACATTAGTGGATGCCTTGGAGTTAGGTCAGTTATCCCCCGTCAATGATGGACGCCACCATCATTCTTTTGCTTAAGCCCGGGAAGGACCCTCTCCTCCTAGATTCATACAGACCCATATCACTTTTAACTACTGACATAAAACTTTTAGCCAGAGTACTGGCCATTCGCCTGGCATATGTCATTCACAAACTTATTCATAGGAACCAATCGGGTTTTATTCCCTCTAGATCTACAGTGTGGAACATCGGGCGTCTGTTCCTCAACCTACAGGCCCCAGTTGATAACCCTGGCAACAGGGCGTCACTCGACGCTGCCATGGCCTTCAACAGTGTTGAGTGCCCATACCTGTGGGAGGTTTTAGGGAGGTTTGGGCCGAGTGAGCAGTTTATTAAATGGGTTCAATTACTGTATGCGAACCCCTCAGCTAGATTACGCTTTAACAGGGACATGTCTAACTCTTTCGTCTTCATAGGGGCACTCGGCAGGGATGTCCTTTGTCACTCCTGTTGTTTGCGCTAGCTCTTGAGCCATTGGCGGAAACAGTGAGAACCTTGCCATCTATAGTAGGGTTTCAAAGAGGCTTCAATGAGGACAAAATGTCATTATATGCGGACAACACCCTGTTGTACCTGGGAGACACAGCCTCCTCGCATCAATATGTGATGTCCCTGATAACACGGCTCAGTACCTTTTCTGGTTTCTCCATAAATTGGAGTAAATCAGCCCTACTGCCCCTAGACAGGTTACCATCCCCCTTGCCAGATTGCGCTCGGTCTCTTCAGATTGTCTCCTCATTTAGGTACTTGGAAGTCCTGGTCCCCCGGACCCCTCTAGTTACTTAATTCATAATCTACTCCCCATTATCAATAAACTACAAGACAAATGTACGGCCTGGCGTAGGCTTCCCCTTTCAGTCACAGTCACGAATTGTCAATCTAATTATTACTATACATGCTTCACCTAACTCCCCGCAATGAATCTCCCGCAGATGGTTCACTTGTATAGACTCCTTTTTAAAGCCTCATTTGGAAAAAAAGATAGCTAGAATTAAACTGTCTACTCTACAATATAGTAAGGATCAGGGTGGCTTGGCAATACCCAAAGTCCGACTTTATTTCCTGGCCGCCCAGCTGCAACATTTAGGGGGTTGGGGGGAGGTAGGCTGTACAGACCCAATTTGTAATTTATTATTTTGCGATTGGTCAAATTATCTTGCTATTTCTCACTTTGAGGCTGGATTGCCTCACCTTCCTGCCTTAGCGTCTACTATGCTTTTGCTTAAAAAACTTTGGGCCTCAATTAAACACACTCTGGGTATGACAGGGATCTTATCAAATACACACTCTTGTTATGCAGAACTGAGTAAACTGGAGGAGTTCCAATCTTGGAAGAGAGTGGGTGTGCAATACATTTCACAATTATATAGTCGGGCTGTGCTTAAGTCCTTTATGGACCGACAGAGGGAATTTGGGCTTCCCCAACAAAAATTCTATAGATACCTCCAGCTTCGACATGCTTTGCAGTCTCAGGCGCGACATTCCAGGTTGGAACTTACAGACTACCTCTTAATAAGTAGTATTCTTACCACACAGGACAAAAAGGGCATGATCTCACAAATCTATAATACCCTCTCTTCGAGGGCACAGGACACAGCTAGACTACCCTGCAGGCACAGGTGGGAACAAGATGTTGGTGCGATTGAGGGTGAGGACTGGGACCTTTGTCTGCAGTCAATGCCGATTGTCTCAGTGTCTCCTTCTTAAAGACTCTCACAACTATTCATATTGCATAGAAGTTACTGTACCCCTATACTACTTGGAGAAGCCAAGAATCTCCATTATGCCCCAAATGCAATGGAGTTGATGGAGACCTCATACATCTGCTGTGGCAGTGCCCAAAACGTTTCAGATACTGGAAAGCTGCCTGTGACTGATATTATTTCTGCAGTTTATCAGACCACTGTTCCACTACATCCTGTAACTTGTTTGTTGGGCACGGGGGATGTGGAAATTTTTACCCCTCCAAAAAATGTGGCAGTGATTAGACTACTGTACATTGCTCGCAAAACAAATTGCTTGCCTATGGGTATCACTGCATACCCCTACGACGAAACAGTGGATTGAGCAAGTAAATTCCATCCTTATTAAAGAAAAATTAACATATCAACACAGAAATGCTTCTAACAAATTTTATAAAATATGGCAACCATGGCTAGATACCCTGGGCGTGACCCCTTCCCAACTGTCTAGTCCTGTCTAGACTCCTACAGGTATATCTCTCTGTATCCCTGAACCTAACATTACTTCCCATTCTCAATGTCTATATTGATAGGCTTCGGCCTAGTAAATTACCTACTATTGGTATTTAACTACCTTATCACTGGTACCATAGGGTCATTATTACTGTATTCTATTAGTTGGTTCACCTTCCTGTTTGAAGGCAGTTAGCTCATTTCCATTACCCTTGTGTGTATTAAACCGTAGTTGTGTCAATCAATCTGGTATACACTCTCCTTGTGCAGATACTACTATATGTCTAGGACATGCTATGCCAGTAAAATGTTTACTCATGTTAGCTGAAGCAGCACTTTTGAAATCAGTGAGCATCATCTATTTTATACTATGTCCTATGTTTCTGTATGTATTGCTGGATATGTCCTTTATGGTGTCCTTATTGTACTGCTGAATTGGAAACACAATGAAAAAGATTTTCTGATTAAAAAAAAAAAATAGCATATTTTCTGCATAAAACAAGTTTATGTCATTAAAGTGCATTAACATTAATCTTTTTCCAGTAAATAAGATCCAACTGGTTTAAACCGTGTGTGTGTTTTCTAAGTGTATGGTCACAATAAGTATGTCCAAACCCATAGTATCAGAGGTGTCGGAGGACTTGCAAGGTCGGGGCAACCATATATATATATATATATATATATATATATATATATATATATATATATATATATATATACAGCAGCCCATACATTATGCATTTATTTGTTCAACCAGCTGTTTGAGCAAAAGAAGATGCCTCTATTCCCCCATGTACACATGTGGATGGAGGAATCCCTCCCACTGTGGTATTGTATTCTGACAGTGGGGAGCCGTCAAAATACAATGATTAGTGTTGCCGACAGCACTGACTATTTAGGAATCTGATTTTTTATTTATTTATTACAGGTACTTCTATAGTGCTGTCAATTTACTCAGCACTTTACACATATTTATTATACATTCACATCAGTCGCTGCCCTCAAGGAGCTTACAATCTAAGGTCCCTAACTCACATTTATACATATACATACTAGGGCCAATTTACCTACCAGCATGTCTTTGGAGTGTGGGAGGAAACCCACACAAACAATTGCAAGGAGAACATGCAAATTCCATGCAGGTAATACCATAGTTGGGATTCGAACCACCGCTAACCACTTAGCCACTGTACTGCTCACTCTCTTTGTTTAAATTTGCAGACTGCACCATGGTAGTGGGTAAAAAAAGGGGTGGTGACGAGTGTGCACATCACCAGAATAGTGAAAATCTAGTTGGTTGGTGCAGAGAAAACAACTTACAGTTAAATGTAGCTAAGACTAAGAAAATTATTATTGATTTGAAGAAAGTAAGGGAAGTTAGTTATGAGCCAGAGGTGATTTATGGGATGGAGATTAAGAGGGTAGTGGAGTTCAACTTCCTGGGAACAATAATTATGGACAGGGCATATATCCTATCTGGTGGGCAAGGCTCATCAAAGAATGTACTTTTTGAGGAAGCGATGGAGGATGGATTTTTCAGAGCAGGTCTTCACAAAGCTGCAATTGAGAGTCTGCTAACTTATCACCTTTCTTTGTGGCAAGGATCATATATGGTCCATGACAGAAATGCTTTGCAGAGGGTGATAAAAACAGCACAGAAGTTTATTGCAGGAGTTGATTTGCCGAGTGTTGAAGAACTGGGGGGAGGTGAGGTGCCTTCAGAGACCAATTAACATTTTGGAAGATATTTTGCATCATGATAGTGTTCTATATACATTGCTACCTTCTGGTAGACAGTATAGAGATATTTGCTCTCGTACCACAAGCTTACAGAATAACTTCTTTCCTTGATCAGAAAAAGATAGTTTGTAGGTCTATGTTATTTTTATCCATTGTTCAGAAGTCCAGGTTCTATACGCCGCACACCAGGTTATGTGTCATTGTATGTTGGCATTGGATATAAATAGATTGCATCAGATAAAAACTGATTAAGTCTTGTGCTCATTATGTAGGTCCTTGTGACATTCAGCAACACATATTTTATAGCTGATATATTCTGGTAATATACAACCAAACCAATATGTCTTACCACATGTAGTGGTGTTTAAACTTTTGTTGCATAAACGGTGATCCCGACCCCTAGAGGCCTAATGGTGACCTCCAAAGTTAGGGAGAGCTGACATCTTTCTTTACAGTATGGGTTACTAGGCATGGTGGGTGTAATGCAAGATGAAAATCGGCGCCAGTCACTTTTGAATGCGAACAAAAGAGATTGTCTCTTAACAAGAACTGAGGGAGAGGGGGTTTAGGGCCAGGACACACTTAGGCAGATGCAATAGCACTTATCAGACTCGGAGACAAAAATACTAGGCAGACAGCTGTATGGACAGAGGGCCTTTAAACTGGATGCAGTAGCTGTATTTGTAGAACTGCTGTCTCCTATGGCAATTGAACTCTCAAACTTCAATGTACAGGGTGGGCCATGTATATGGATACACCTTAATAAAATGGGAATGGTTGGTGATATTAACTTCCTGTTTGTGGCACATTAGTATATGTGAGGGGGGAAACTTTTCAAGATGGGTGGTGACCATGGCGGCCATTTTGAAGTCGGCCATTTTGAATCCAACTTTTGTTTTTTCAATAGGAAGAGGGTCATGTGACACATCAAACTTATTGGGAATTTCACAAGAAAAACAATGGTGTGCTTGGTTTTAACGTAACTTTATTCTTTCATGAGTTATTTACAAGTTTCTGACCACTTATAAAATGTGTTCAATGTGTTGCCCATTGTGTTGGATTGTTAATGCAACCCTCTTCTCCCACTCTTCACACACTGATAGCAACACCACAGGAGAAATGCTAGCACAGGCTTCCAGTATTCGTAGTTTCAGGTGCTGCACATGCTGTCATGAGATTAAGAAAATTAAATAGATTTAGAGATAGCGGGTGCTGCAGCAACAGCCAGCTGGAGACCCGAGTCATTACAGGTCAATGTACATATTTGCCAGCACACCAAGGATCAACATTTCAGAACCATGCAGCACTGCTTCGTTAGGCTTGTGATTATTACTTGCCTGATGAAGGGCTCCTGCACAATTCTGAAACCTTGCACTTTGTCCTTTGTAATGTCATCTTTCTTCAATAAAATCTTCGTATGACACTTGATGATCTGTGGTGTGCTGGCAACTATGTACATCGACATGAGATGAAGAAAAACATTGTAGTAATTTTTTTTTTCAAAAGCTTTATTTGATGCAAGGGAATACAACAGTTTGTATAGGTGAAGAATATCTTGGTGCATCATTGCAACATTTGAAGCACAAATCTTTACAAAGATTGAAATGCATAACAGTTCAGATATGGTTTGAAAACTCAAAGTTCAATATATTTCACACATACAGTATTCTTTGTCTTTGAGCATAAGTAAGCTTAGTAGATAAACTGCATGTGATGAAAACCTAAAAAACCTAGAAGAAAAACATTTGTTTGAGCTAGCTATTAAATACAGGTTTTAATAATGGCTGGCCATTGAGGCCGTGTTTAGATATCTCGTTTACTAGTGTCAAGTAGCTATTTAGGGATTATCTCTGCCTAGGCCTAATGTGAAAAGGGACCTCTCTTTGCCCTAGGGAAAAGTCCCCTAGTAAATGGGTATTTGGTTGTTAGGAAGCTACTTGGCAAGTACTTAAAGAGCTTGTGTGTAAGAGGTAATAGAAAAGATGGACATTATTGCTCAGTGTGATAGGAAAAAGAGGCGTGAGGAATAGGGATAAGGGGAGCAAAGATTTATCTCTCCTCCTCCTGGGAATGTTCTAGATAATGCGGGTAAATTAAGGCTAGAACTCATCTGTGGTAACAAAGTGGTGCCAACATGACCAAAGCTTGTTAAATTTGAAGTGAGTTTCCCTTGCCTGATGAAAGTTCTTCCACCACAGCAGTTATTTTTATATGTTGGAGCCATTCTGTTATTGTAGGGGGGTTGGGATCTCGCCAACCGAATGGGATACACATTTTTGCTGCATGAGCCATATGCATGGCTAGGGAACGACAGTACGTTTTCCCGGGTATTGATGAGTGATGTATCAAGAATTGTGCTGGGGAGTTGTCTAAATTATAGGTTGTTATTTGAATGGTAAGGCAGTGTACCTTTTTCCAGAAGGGTTGAATCAATGGGCTTTGCCACCATATATGTAAAAGTAAGCCCTAGGCACCCTTGCATCGCCAACATATGGACAAAACTGATGGATAGATCTTGTGTAACCTGAGGGGGGTCCTGTACCATCTGGAGAGGATCTTAAATCTATTTTCCTGTGTGGAGACATTGATCTTTCCCTTATGAATGTGTGTATATCTGTTCCCATTCCTCCTCCGTGAGGGCTAAAGATAGTGCTTGTTCCCACTTAACCACTTGCCGACCGCCGATCGGCATCTGACGGCGGCAAAGTGGCTCGTTCCCGCAAATCGCCGTCATACGACGGCGGCTGCGGGAACGAGTTTAGTGAGCGCGCGCGTGCCGCCGGAGGTGCGCCCGCGCGCTCACTGTGTCCAGGGGGGGCCAGGGAGCGGGTGCGGCGGCTTCGATTGCCGCCGGCTACTCGAGATGGCCCCCCCGGAGCGAGTGAGCGGAGGTCCGTGTATGTAAACACGGACCTCCGCTCTGTGTGAGGGGAAAGGGCTGTGATCACAGCCTTCCTTTATGTGAAGGCTGTGACCACTTCCCTTCCCCAGCTAGGCAATCCCCCATACAGTTAGAACACGCCCAGGGAACATAGTTAACCCTTAGCGCGCCCCCTGCAGGTTAACCCCTTCACTGCCAATGGCATTTACACAGTAATCAGTGCATTTTTATAGCACTGATCGCTGTATAAATGCCAATGGTCCCAAAAAAGTGTCAAAATGGTCCGACATGTCCGCTGAAATATCGCAGTACCGCAAAAAATCGCAGATCGCAGCCATTTTTTGTAAAAAATAAAAAAAAATTAAAAACCCCAAAAATGAATTCTCATCATCCGTAAACGCGACCACTTTTGCGCAAACCAATCAATAAACGCCGATTGCGATTTTTTTTATCGCAAATATGAGGAAGAATATAAATCGGCCAAAAACGGTGAAAAAAAATGTTTTTTTATATTTTTTTTGGATTTGTATTTTAGGAAAAAGTAAGAAATTTGGGTTTTTTTGCAAAATTGTCGCTCTTCTTTTGTTTATAGCGGCGATCAGAAATGACGCAGCGGTGATCAAATACCACCAAAAGAAAGCTCTATTTGTGGGAAAAAAGGACGCAAATTTAGTTTGGGTACAACGTCGCACGACCGCGCAATTGTCAGTTAAAGCAACGCAGCGCCGAATCGCAAAAAGGGCTCCGGTCCTAAAGCTGGAAATCCTTCCGGGGCTGAAGTGGTTAAGGCTCGCTTTGTTAGATTGGGGATTATGGTCCAAGAATAGCATTGCGTAAGCATCAGAGATTGAATGCCTTTGCGGTTCTTGTTTACAACATATCGATTCGAACGGCGTGCGTTGGCGGGACCAAGTCCAGAAGGGAAACACAGGGTTTGTCATACAGGAAGAGAGTGATGGTAGGGACATAAGGTTCCCTTTGTCAAAGAAATGCTCAGTGTGTGGCCAGAGACCGGCGAGGAAGGAGCCAGATAGGCCCGGGGACCTGGAGGTGAGTGGGCCTGGTGATGATGAGATCTTATGTTTCAAGCAAGCTTCTTTGAAGATGTGAAGCGTGTTATCTATTAACCCTTTGAGGACCAAGGGAAGTATTTGTCCCATGTTTTATAATTATTTTATATTGACGACGGTAATCTTATGGTCCTCAAAGGGTTACGGGGTGGGTTCTGCATGTTGACAGGATATGGTCCGGATCTGTCCAAGGGAGTTGACGCAAGGTAATGTAGGCCCATCCCTCCTTTCAGTTTAGGTATAGTTTGTCTTTCATAGTTTGGCCGCATTTTCCCCCAGATGAAATTGATACAAGCTCTTCTGTATGAAGAGAAGAAGTTGGGAGGAAGTTTAATCGGTATAGTTTGCATCAAGTACAATATTTTAGGGAGAACGTTCATTTTAATAATTGCTGCTCTTCCAAAGCAGGAAAAGAGACTTGCAGACTAGGATTTCAGGTTGAGTTGTATATTCTGTAAGATTGAAAGGTAATTTATTGAGTATAGGTCAGATAGCTTAGACGGCAGCTGAACGCCAAGATACGGTATCTCAAAAAAGTGAGTACACCCCTCACATTTTTGTAAATATTTTATTATATATTTTCATGTGACAACACTGAAGAATTGATACTTTGCTACAATGTAAAGTAATGAGTGTACATCTTGTATAACAGTGTATATTTGCTTTTCCTCAAAATAACTCAACACACAGCCATTAATGTCTAAACTGCTGGCAACAAAAGTGAGTACACCCCTAAGTGAAAATGTCCAAATTGGGTCCAAGTAGCCATTTTTTCATCCTCGGTGTCATGTGACTCATTGGTGTTACAAGGTCTCAGTTGTTATTGGGGAGCAGGTGAGTTAAATTTGGTGTTATCGCTCTCACTCTCTCATACTGGTCACTGAAAGTTCAACATGGCACCTCATGGCAAAGAACTCTCTGAGGATCTGAAAAAAAGAATTGTTGCTCTACATAAAGATGGCCTAGGCTATAAGAAGATTGCCAAGACCCTGAAACCCTGAAACTGAACTGCAGCATGGTGGCCGAGACCATACAGCAGTTTAACAGAACAGGTTCTACTCAGAACAGGCCTCGTCATGGTCGACCAAAGGGGTTGAGTGCACATGCTCAGTGTCATATGCAGAGGTTGTCTTTGGGAAATAGACATATTAGTGCTGCCAGCGTGGCTGCAAAGTTTTAAGGGGTGGGGGATCAGCCTGTCAGTGCTCAGACCATAAGCTACACACTGCATTAAATTGGTCTTCATGGCTGTCATCCCAGAAGGAAGCCTCTTCTAAAGATGATACACAAAAAAGCCTGCAAACAGTTTGCTGAAGACAAGCAGACTACGGACATGGATTACTGGGACCATGTCCTGTGGTTTTATGAGACCAAGATAAACTTATTTGATACAGATGGTGTCAAGCATGTGTGGTGGCAACCAGGTGAGGAGTACAAAGACAAGTGTGTCTTGCCTACAGTGGTGGGAGTGTCATGATCTGGGGCTGCATGAATGCTTCAGGCACTGGGGAGCTACAGTTCATTGAGGGAACCCTGAATGCCAACATGTACTGTCACATACTGAAGCAGAGCATGATCCCCTGCCGAGACTGGGCCGCAGGGCAGTATTCCAACATGATAACGACCACAAACATACCTCCAAAAAAAAAACACTGCCTTGCTAATTAAGCTGAGGGTAAAGGTGATGGACTGGCCAAGCATGTCTCCAGACCTAAACCCTATTGAGCATCTGTGGGGCATCCTCAAATGGAAGGTGGAGGAGCGCATGGTCTCTAACATCCACCAGCTCCGTGATATCATCATGGAGGAGTGGAAGAGGACTCCAGTGGTAACCTGTGAAGCTCTGGTGAACTCCATGCCCTTGAGGGTTAAGGCAGTGCTGGAAAATACTGGTGGCCACATAAAATATTGACACTTTGGGCCCAATTTGGACATTTTAACTTAGGGGTGTACTCACTTTTGTTGCCAGTGGTTTAGACATTAATGGCTGTGTGTTGAGTTATTTTGAGGCGACAGCAAATTTACACTGTTATACAAGCTGTACACTCACTACTTTACATTGTAGCAAAGTGTCATTTCATCAGTGTTGTTACATGAAAAGATATAATAAAATATTTACAAAAGTGTGAGGGGTGTACTCACTTTTGTGAGATACTGTATGTAATTGCATCTTGCTTCCAACCGAACGGGAAGTTAAATTGGCAGAGCTAGAAAGTATCTTGTTTCAAGGATATGTTGAGCGCGTGAGATTTACACAGTTACATAGTCAGGTTGAAAAAAGACACAAGTCCATCTAGTTAAACCACAAAAAAAAATAGAAAAATTATATATAACCATACAATTAGTGTTGAGCGAACCCGGACTGTAACGTTCGGGTCCGTACCGAACTTTCGGGTGTCCGTGGCACGGACCCGGACCCGGACATTTCAAAAATCGTTCGGGTTCGTTTACAGGCCCAGGCCCAGGCACGGTGCCTGTGGGCTTTCAAGCCATGCCTGGGCTTGCAATGTCAGGCCCAAGCGAGTTGTGATTAACATACCAATATATATTAAAAAGATAAAAAAAAACACCAAATTGATCTACCTGAACACAGAAAAAAGTTGGACTGATACATTGACACATTTAGAGTGCGCGAGTTGTATAGGAACTTTGTTCTATGAAAGATCGAGACGGTTAAATTGAAGGGCAAGCCAACCTTCGTTCTACGTTAATGTATGTCATAGAGTGTTTTCACTCATGTGGGGAGTGTGAAAACATTTATAAAATAA
>BLSH010029775.1:1069342-1081302 GCA_018402905.1 Glandirana rugosa
ATCCCGGTCGACAACGACATTCACTGTGTAATAACAAGTTTTTAGTAGAGGATCAAGTTCTTACAGCAACAGCTGGCCCTATAGGAGTAGGCAATGGGTTTGGAACAAGAATCTGTCCCTCTAAGCAACACCTGGAAACTCTCCCCTTTGAACTAGGAGATGATTTTTGAACAATAATGTGTCACTTACAGCAACAGCTGGCCCTATAGGAGTAGGCAATGGTTTTGGAACAAGAATCTGTCCCTCTAAGCAACACCTGGAAACTCTCCCTTTTGAACTAGGAGATGGAGATGTTTTTTGAAAAATAATGTGTCACTTACAGCAACAGCTGGCCCTATAGGAGTAGGCAATGGTTTTTGAACAAGAATCTGTCCCCCTAAGCAACACCTGGAAACTCTCCCTTTAGAACTAGGAGATGGAGATGATTTTTCAACAATAATGTGTCACTTACAGCAACAGCTGGCCCTATAGGAGTAGGCACTGGTTTTGGAACAAGAATCTGTCCCTCTAAGCAGAAGCCTTTACCTAGTGCAGTCAGATCACTCAAAGCAGCAGTATGTGAAATCTCAAATTACTCCCACAATATGATCGTTGTGTACGATCCCACAATCTAATCGTTGTGTACGAACATACGATCGTTTCGTTAGACAGAGTTTAATCTGCAATCTCCAACTCTAAGCAGCAGCATTTGAAATCTCAAATTACCCCAACAATCTGATCGTTGAGCACGATCGTGGCAATCGTTGTTTTAAGCAGAGTTTGATCTGCAACTCAAAGCAGCGGTATTTGAAATCTCAAATTCCCCCAACAATCTGATCATTGAGCACGATCGTAGCGATCGTTATTTTATGCAGAGCTTGATCTGCAACTCAAAGCAGTGGTATGTGAAATCTCTAATTTCTGCTATCTGTCCTCAGAGCAACAACACAGACAGCAGTAGTAAAGTAATCTATCTCAGGATGCAGGATCAGGTCTTAAAATGTCCCAAATCTGTCCCTCAAGCTTTCAGCTTCCTTTCCCTACACTAACCCAAGGAGCATGTGACTGCAGCACTGTGACTCCAGCTTATAAAGAGGCTGGGTCACATGATGCACTGGCCAATCACAGCCATGCCATTAGTAGGCATGGCTGTGATGGCTTCTAAGGGCAAACCAGTGAAACGCTTGTTGATTGGCTGCCCTGCAGCTTCTCAACACATGGAGTAAAATAGCAGAACCCCGGACCGAACCCGAACGATTTTTGAAATGTCCGGGTCCGGGTCCGTGCCACGGACACCCGAAAGTTCGGTACGGACCCGAACGTTACAGTCCGGGTTCGCTCAACACTAGTCGTAGGCAATGTAACTGCCTCTGTTAATAACTGGTGGCAGGTGAGGACCCGCTCACCTGTCTAGGCGACCAGTGTACCTACTGAACTGAGGAGCCAGAGGTGTTCAGTGGTGTGCATTGGAGTTAAGCATGGTATCTGTACAAGGAGAGGAGAGCACTACCACTTTGTGGGAGGAGGTTTGAAAGAAGTGGATAATCAGAGTGATCTCATCGGACAGAGGATTAGTATAATTGCTTATATGGAGACTGGGTATAGGGGTCTGAGCTGAAAACCCCCTGATTGCCAGGGTTCTGTAGGTTTTTAATTGACCTCAGGTTAGTCTAGAAACTCCTGTATTTACAGCTGCAGAAAGCTTTTATATAATTTTCACACAACATAACAAAACCTAATGTAAATACAAGCATTGCAAGTGGTGAACCTAGAAAAAGAGCCTCTAGAAAGCATATCTGGATATTACCACGTTAACTCTACATAACAGTCCTGAGAAGCATCATACCAAAAAAATATTATATTATATATTTTCCCTTAATGTGCAAAACTAGCTGAGTTAAGGGGCTCCTGGAAGAGGACACACATGTCGACCAACTTTTCATATAGACACTCCTGTATGCTTCGATGTATGTGTATATGTGTGTGTATGTGAGTATGTGTCCCTGTGTCCCAGGTAATTGATGTTGAGTGTGCATATGTTTAAGTCAGCATATTATGGTCCACGTGTTCGTGAAGGAGGTCATCCATATGAAGCCGTATAACCGGGGACACATAAAGGTGTTTATATGCTAAGAATTATATAGTAGGACGGCGTGGGGGTAGGTCATACCAGCTGTAGGTGTAATCTATGTCTGGTAGGTATCAGTATGTTAGTCCTATTAATACAGCGGGCGTTTGCATGGGGTATGCAGTTTGTTTCAGCTCAGTTATACAATGTTTAAACCCTGTGTGTGTCACCGCGAGCATGTCACATACCCTCGCTTTGTAAAGAGGATCATGTGGGGAGAGGCTTCCATGTCTGTTTTGCATTTTAGAAGATAAAGGGAGTAAGTCCCTATGAACCGTTTGCCCTTTGTAAGTCATTCGTCCGAATTTACATCGGAGGGAAACCTTGTCTTGGTTAAGGGAGAGGTCACAAGTATTAATAAGGACAGTTGTGGTTTGTGCAGGCTGTCTCTGATATATTTGCACACATTATAGTATAGGTGATACTCCTAGTTTGTGAGTTAATTGCAAAGATAAGGATTCTCAGGTTATACAAATCAACTATGGAGGTAACTTGCACATTAACAGAGTATCACAGTCCACTTTGTAGTTTTTGTTCCCATAAAGAGAGGTAACATCCTACCTGTCCATAAGTTGGTTCAAACAAACAAACACAAAAGAGAACAGCTCACAGTCTCCCACAGGTCTGCTTTAAAGAAAAAATGAGTGTTCCCTCTCCGGCAAAGTACTGGGAATAGCGATGAGGATGTCTCACAGGAGTGCTTGGGGTTAATGCTGCTGAGTATAGATTGTACTCTATGACCCAGGGTAAAGTTGCATTGAATGACACGGGAAGATGAGTTGCACTCCGGGGATTTAATAAGAGATAACTAGGAAAAAACACAGCCCTTTATCATATTTGACAATCTCGCCAGGGTCATTGGTGATGAAGGGGGGATCTCTTTCAGCATGGGAGTAATAGTCTAGACAGGCAGTAGTCTCTGTGAGTCGAGGGGGTGAGAACTCTCCGATCATCCCATGTGCATTGGGTAAGGATTGGGTTTCAGGGTGATCAGGTCTAATGTCTGAGGCTTTCAAAGTTAGGGAAGACATGACCTGAGCAGACTATGGGGGCAAGTGCACAACAGCCTCAAAGTCAGGGCCTTTCATAGGGAAGAGTTCATTGGGGCCGTGCGCTGCCAGTATAGAAGCCAGTAAAAGGCCATAGAGTCTATGCTCCTTTCCTGCGTAAGAGGTGTGTAGGGCATAGGTGCACAGCAAAGGGTAGTTTAGGCAGGAGCTTTATTCAGCATGTAGGTGATATTGTGAATTCAGTTCAGCTAAAGCACCAAGCAGTGGCGTGATCAAGTGGGGAACACAGGTGCAACGTTTGTGTATCCTGTAATCATTACTTGGGCCAGGGACATAACAGAACATATATTAAAATTGGCACTTATCTCAGAGTAGGAAACAGAGGGGAATCCTGATCATTGATCTTGGCAAGCCCGTTGAGTTTGTGGAGCTTTCGAGGGGCTAATGTCTTGTTGCTGGCCCAGATATGCAGAGTGAGCTCTAGCCGTGGAAGGGGAGCGATGATGGCGGTATCTCTGGTCTTGGGCCTCCATGGGTTTCTCTCTAGGTGTTCCTCATGGTGGTGGGTCGAAATTCCACATACCAACTAGGCACTTCATCTAATGGGATGTTGAAAATGTCACAGAATTGTGGCAGATCTTCCAGGACCCTTAGAAAGGCTGTTCTGCCTTGAAAGGTTGCCGAGAGGCAAAGCGGGAACTTCCACCTATAATCGATTCCGTTTGTGCGCAGGGTTTCCAGAAGGGGCTGCAGGTCTCTGTGGTGCCATAGGGTTATTGCTGACAGGTCTTGGTATATTCGGACTTCATGCCTGCCATGGGATAGCTGGATTCTGTTGCAAGCCTTCTTCAGAATCTCTTCTTTCAATCGGTAGTCAACCAGGCAGCAGACAACATCACGGGATGGCTCTGATTCCCTGCCTTGTGGCCATAGGGCTCTGTGGATCCGTTCCATCTCTATTGGGGTGGTAGGGGGTCTGTCCAGCAAGTTATTGAACAAACTTACCACTGTGGGTGCAAGTTGTTCCAGCTCCACTGACTCCGGCAGGCCCCGTATCCTCAGGTTATGTTGTTTTTTCCCCGTTATTCAGGTCGGCGGTTCATGTCCCAAAGCTGCAGTGTATGAGTGTCAACAGCTTGATGCATATGTCTCAGGGTGGTGCCATGGTGTGCAGTTGTCTTTTCCATGTCCTGTACCCTGCTAACCAGCGACTGTATGTCATGGTGGAGGTCTGTGATCGTGACAGATAGTGTGTCCTTAATGTCTGTCGCGATAGCACGGAGGTCATTAAGGCTTAGCTGTTGCTGTTGTGGATGCAGCGCTTGTCCCGCAGACATAGGAGGGGTCTCCAATCCAGCCATGTTGGTGGCTTGTGAAGGCCCTTGGGAAGACACCGCCATGCTTCCGGGCCTGGGTGCAGAATATTTACGGGATATTTTGGCTTAGGCAGCCCGTAGCATCCCGCGGAGAACAGGATCGTGTAGCTGAAGAGTTACAGGATGTGGTCCCCATTGTGGTTGGTCGTAAAACTCGTTGAAAGTCTCTAATGGAGCCAAAAAGTTAGCTCTGTTGGCGGGAAATCTCAAGCTAAGCAGCCATCTTCTCTCGAGGTCAAACCACACCTCAACATTGTAGTAATTTATGCAAGAGCCCAATGTTACCTAACGGCCAGCTAGAGTGTGAATGGGCAAGTAGTCCTTGAGGGTCTGGGTGGTCTCGCTATGTGAGAAAGGGGAGGGCAGGTGAGAGTAAAGGTGAGGGGTTTGGGCTTAGGGACCAGAGAGGGGGAGAGGCAGAGGCGATGTGGTTAATGGGGTGATTCAAAAAGCCTGGGGGAGCTTCCCTATTTTGTTGCTTTGTGTGTCTGGGTGGAGGGCATAAAACCCTGTCCTGTTCGGTTTGAAGATTTGTGTGTGGGTACCGTAATCTGCCTATATGCTTCCATGGTTTTATAAACCACTCTTAAACCACTCCCTCAATCATGGTGGTTGTGTGGATGACCAGTGTATTGGAAAGCATTATCTGGTTGCATTGATCTTATGCAACCTCTTCATCATATATTGTTTCCTAGGTTGAGTGAAATGGTGTATCAAATATTGGGCTGGAGTAAAGTCTACACAATGCCATGAATATTTGACCAGATTCCCTGAAAGAGAATTCACACCACAGGGTGTGAAGGAATGTACCTTTCTCCACCACACACTGCCAACATTTTCTGACACTGTCGGGGAGATTTTTTGAAGTAGAGACAGTACCTTGTACAATCGTGATCATAACTTGTGAGCATTTTCTTGTATGGTTGCATTTAGGTAGCTGTAGGTGTTGCAGACTGGGAACATGATTCAGAAGGCAGCCATAGACTGGAGACACATGAGACCACTAGAGATCACTATTACTGCCCCTTTACAAATCAATGAATTCACAGCCGTGCTCCCTGCAGCACACCTTAAAATTTCTTGTTCCAGTAGGATTCATTATAACAGATGGAAGGAAAGATGGGTAAAAAAATTTAATAAGAAAAAAGGGATGAACACAGAAAAATGTAAGACATTCTGAAAGAAATTTTCCAGAATAGGTAATTGGCCCAAAGATCAAGCAGGAAGTAACTGTAGCTTACAGTTTACTTAACAAATGCAGAGTTAGAAGCAATAATACAAAACAGGTTCTGGATGGCAAAGAGAATGCATAAACTGCAGAATAATGCACAACAGATTTAGGATGGCAAAAAATATTCGTACACTGATTATGAAAACTGAACAAGTTTGGACTCTTCACAGCAATGTCTTTGCGACTCAATCAGGGTGGTATGTGGCTGCATACAGTAACTTTGTCTCTATAGTACTCTATAACAGAAAATTTGGAAATAGCTACTTCAGTAAAAATGTTCAGGGCACTATGTTTTATTGTTTTCATAAACAGTGTCCCTCTCAGTGAAGTCCCGACTATCTCTGGTAACACAGGCAAACAGCCACCCACTGAAGTTGGAGTATTCTGGTACTGTGGGACTCCCCAGAGTAACTGGGTCTTCTGGACAGTTTGTGCGCTATTGGGCTCCAGCCCAGCACCTGCACACTGGTTCTAACAATGAAGGGCCGCTCACCTGGCTGTAGTTCACTTACCCAGTTATCTCTGCCTCTTCAGGTGTAGGGTCTCTGAGCTACTGAGGGAGGGAAACTGAGGAATGTATACTCCACGAGCATGTCCAGGAACCCAGGAATATGTAGGAACCTGAGTTAAAGGGGATTGCACCTACATGGTGGACCCTCCGTGACACCATTTGTTTACTAGAACCCAGTCTAAAGAATATTCTTCCTTCACTTCCCTGAGTGGGTAAGATAAGCACAGACTACTGTTTGCAGGAGATCTGAGGGCCACAGAAAAAGTGCTAAATGACGCTTAGGGCCCCAGGGCCAAAGTTTGGGCACCAGGGGCTTGAAGAAGTTATTTTTTAAGCTACTGTACATATGTTTTGTTTCGACTCAAGTGTAGCCTTTCCGCTTGAGATAAATTCTAAAATGGAATTTCCCTTGCAAAAAGATGAGGAGCTTTCTGAAAAATCTTTATTAAAAACTTTTTAAAACGCCACATAGCAGTAGAGCTACAAACTACGCAAGCATGAACTGGCAAAAACCCATACTAATGTTTATTTAGTATTCAGTTTCTTACATTTACATCTTGGAGCCTATAATTACAGCTTAATTCAAGCATGCACGTAATAAATGCAAGCCATTAATACTGCTAACAAAACATGATTCACTACTGCATAACGTACAACCAAGATTAATAATATATGACATCAATAAATATGCTCATGCAAGATTCTGCAGGCATATCAAACTGTAGTTAAAGGTCATATTGGCATTTTTCAAAATATAGGGATGGGGGATGGGGAAAGGGCCAGTACCCTTGAATTAATTAGTCAGGGGAACAACCTCACCGACTCACCACACAAGGGTGGATTTCACCACTTTAGAACCAAGGACATAACAAAACGAGGGACAAGGAGGGGAAGGTTCCCTCCAGATAGGGTTCTATACTCAGAAGAGTCGTGGGAAAAAACGTAGTTTTGGTGTAAGGTTAGCTTTATTGAAAATTCATAATTGATTAAACATGATAACAATAGATGTGTCAATGGTTAAAATAGAAGACAACATTGTCTTATTAAAAACATCACCCACACAGTCCAATCCCAACATCAGGAAACATTAACTGATAATCAATTCAGAATATGACAGGCATGGGCTGAAGATTTACCTGGGAAACTTAATTATTGCACGCCGCAGGGCTGTCAGATATCCTGGATGTCTTCACAATTGCAATTTGGCAGAGTGATAGTAGATTCTAGATTACAGTTAAAACATTTATTAGCATATTTGGTTAACACAATACAAACATTGTTTGGTATTGGAAGGGAGGTTCCTCCATAGATGGCCACAAGTGGTTGCAAGTCCACACCAGCCAGGATGGGGAGAAACACAAATCTTCTCTGGACGTGAATGGCAGGGCTGTATGGCAATAGGATGACCCAGGGGGATAAGGGAAAGTTTCAGGGGAGCCAAGGGAGGATCTCCAGTGTACAGCAGTCAAAAGAGGCAGGTATCAACAGCAGTGTCAGGGATGTATAGGTAAGCAATGAACTATTCAGTCACATCATAGATGAAGGCAAACCCCATTGTTTCTTCCCTGGGAAGGGACTTTTATCCTCCATTCTTATGTCTGGCCCCTGCGCTCCAAGAAGCTGACTTTGGTCCAATTTTGCATGAGGGTACAGGGCCTCATGTGGTCTCCTTCGTGTCAGTGATATTTCAGTTTCTGAACTGATCCCAAGACAAAACAGGTACTTCTGCCATCAAAGGCTGATGAATGCAAAGAATGAGAGAGATCATCAGCTTCTTTAATACAATGCATTGGCTGCTAATAATTTACCTATTAGCTATCTTTTATTAATTACAAATGTTAATTTTAAAACATAACAGTCTTCCATTTTTTCTTTGTCTTAAAAAGTATACTTTATAAGGAAACCAATGCTTAGAGAAATACTGGGGCTGCCACTGCTGTCATCTTATACTGAGTCACCAACCTAGCACAAGCATGCAACAAATGAAAGTCAGTGAAATATAATGAGATGGGGGGAAAAAGTGGATATTTTGGGTTGCATATGCAATTAGCACTTGAGAAATGTGAGTGTAAAAATTTCTGTGGTTTTATTATAATTTTATTATCATGTTACACAAGTGTTCCCATGTCAAACAAGTTACACGATTTGTTTTCAATCTGTATTTTAACAGGAGAACCATTTATAAGATCACAATTTAACTTATAAGAGGGAGAAAAAAATGTGGATTATTGAACCACCTCCATCTTTCTGTAGTGGAAAAAAGAGAGGGGGAAAAGTGAAATGTTGTTAATAATAATGATAGCCAAAACAGATACTGTACCCATAACATAGCTCCTAACTGTCCCTGATTTCCAGGGACTGACCCTGATTTGCAACAAAGTCCCTCTGTCCCCATTTCCTCCTCATTTGTCCCTCATTTTGCTCTGATCTATATAATTTTATATAAAATGCACTATTTATCTTTCAAAAAGTGTTTCGCAGTGCTAAACCAATCCAATTTCTAAGTTGCTGCAATTATACATTTCAAAAGCCAGTATAAAAGAATAATAGTGGTAGTAATGAAAAAAGCACTTGGTGGGTTTAACTAATCGTTTTTTTTTTTTTTTTTTGTATAAGTTTCTTTTAAGAGGCTGTGGAAGGGGGTGTATCCTATGTCTATATACATTTGCTAATAGGTGTCCCTCATTCCCATCTCAGAAAGTTGGGAGGTATGCTATAAAGTTAAGTTTCTGGGAAATAGAGTATAATGGGTGCTGGGAGTCAGAAGAAGGATTTGCAGGCAAAAATAGGGGAAATATATATCAGGGGTGCGTCAGACAGGGCCAGGATGGGGGAGGGGAGAGTGTTCCACTGTGCAGGGGGTGGGGGGCCTTGTCTTATGAAAAAACAGGAGGAGGAACCTGATTGGAAGAGCATATCCCAGCACTGAGGTGCTGCATCTGAGGTCTGTGTGGGGAAATAATAGGATGTTTACAGACAAGAGAATTTGTACAGGGAAGGAGAGGATATGTGCTTGAAGAAGGGAATTAGGGGCAAAGAGAGCATTTTTTGGCGGTTTGAGGGGGTAAAATAAGAGGATTTGTCATAGAAGGAGGGTTTGGGGGGAGGGGTTAGTGAAGGTTCATGCTGGGATGGGTGATGCAGCACTGGGTGGGTGTATGTAATGGGTGTGCATTACATATTCCTACATACTCCATATTCCCATCACACACGTTCCTGGTATGAGCTCTCAAAGGTTTGGGTGCTGCAGCAACGACCAGCTGGAAACTGGTTTAAAGTCAAAATGGAGATATTTGCCAGCACACCATGGATCGACAAGAAAGCGTCCAAAAACTGTTTTTTTTTTATTGCATGATCACATCACAGAACAGTACAGCGTTTCTGAGTCATGCGGGACCCCTTCGTCAGGCATGTGAAGACAGAGGACTTGGATCTGGAAGAAGAAGTGATGCCTGGGATGAAGTACCAGAGGTGACTGACAGAAAGCCTGGGAAAGCATCAGGTTGATCACTGTGGAAAAGGTACAGGTTGCTGGTTTACCTATCTTGAGGTCTATGAATTGAGTCTGAATCTGTCAGTCAGTAACTGGTGCTCTGAGCTCCCTAACCCTCTGTCCCATTTGTCTGTGAACAATAAAAGTCCTTTAAAAGCCCTTAAAGTGATTGGTGCCAAATGGTTAAACATTCCCCATCTGAGAAAATGCTACCCACCCTGTCAATGGGGGTACTCTACCTGTCTCCAGGGGTCAGGGGGGTGCTACACAGTGAACTTATGCTTGAGGGTCATCAAGTGCCTGTTATTTGCCTCTGCCTAATGCCCGGGCTGTGTTTTATTATTACTGAGATGATAAAGAGGCATACCTTTTAGCACAAAGTATATAGGTGTAACGCTTACCCCAGGAGGGGCGATAGTAAATAAACAGGTTCTCCCAAATAGTACAGAGGTTGCCAGTCAGACAAGAAAAGTCCCACACACACTGACACTTCATGCTCAGGCTAGGGGATGTCTTTTTAGCATTTATTGCTGAAGAACTTCAACAAGAGAGGGGTTTAGGGTCACAGGATACTCCAAACCAATCAGTAGCAACAATAGGAGGACCAATTTCTCTCTAATCTTCAAATGGCAGCTTTTCTGTAGGTAGCAGGGAATGGACAGTAAACCTAGGACCCCGCAGCAGCAGTCCATATAACAACCTCTGGCACTTAGTTCCCTTCTAACACTGGCACAGCTATAAGTCCCCAGCAAGCTCTTTACTCACAGTGTCCCAGGAGCTCTTTGCCACCCTGCATCCACAGGTAGATCCTCATTTTGAGGGATAACCAGACCAGGACTTCAGTGCAGTGCCCTCCAGCAATCTTCTCCAGGCCCTCAGCGCAGCAGCTGCTGAGGCCTAGACTGTGATTTATTGTCTCATAAAAGCTGCCTTCCAGGGGCAGCATCCCCAAGAGCCCCGAAAACCTCCATGGAGGAAAAAGAGCACTTTGCTCATGCTTCTTGCACATGTATCACCTCCGCAGTCACCCTTTAGATGCCTCCATCCAGGGATTGGCTGAGGCATGATAAATATTCAACTGATCCTTTGAATCTCCCTGCACTATGCTCTGGTAACTTCATTCATGGGCAGGTGGGAGTACTCAAACGCTCAGCTCGGGAAACCCTAAACAGACAAACACAATTAATCACTGCTCCACTCACTACAGCCGAGACAAAAAAAAAATATTCCTAGAAGCCTAACTAGAACTAGAGGAGGGTACTATACTGTTAAAAGACATGCTTTTGCCTCACACCCAGTTACATGAACCGTAAAGTGTTCATATACAAAAATGGTTGGTTGAACCCACATTTTTTTTACCACTTAGTTTTCACACAGATGTTTCATGTAACAATCAAAAAATAATAAATGCAACAATGGTTTAGACCCCTTTCACACCAAGGCGTTTTTCAGGCACTTTTGCGCAAAAAATAATGCCTAAAAGCGCCTGAAACCCCCCCCCCCCCCCATACACCCCAGTGTGAAAGCCAGAGTGCTTTCACACTGGGGAGGTTCGCTTGCGGGACGGAAAAAAAAGTCCTGCAAGCAGCATCTTTACAGTGGTGTGGGACCGCTCCTATACCGCCCCTGCCCATTGAAAGCAATGGGGCACTTTTAACCCCTGTTTAACCCTTTGTGGGAGGGTTAAAAGCGCACCGCTGCCCAAATAGCGCCGTTTTACCGCTAACGCTCGGGTGACTCCGGTGTGAAAGAGTAGTATAACACTTTTTGCAGCTAAATAGTACATTTTGTAAAGAGGTTTATATATCAGACAAAAAAAAGGAAAATGAGGAGGGAACAGCGAGAGAGGGACAGTTGGACCTAAGTAAACTCTATTTGGATGACATTTAGTTTGCTAAAGCCCCGTGTATTATGAACAATTGCTGTGATTCTTAAAAAAATATTTCTGTTTTCTCCTTTTTTTATATACTTTTTAGGTTGACAGGGAGAGAGCGACAAGGGAGGAGTAAAAGGAAAAAAAACAGACTATATATTTGGAGAAATGTTTTACATGATAAATCGACGTTTTTCACAATATGATGAGAAAGTGTGGCCTCAGTGGGCTCGCAATCGCCATTTTGCCGCGATAAACCCGTCGCCACGCGAAAATTGGGAGGGTGTTTCCCAATTTGTCCCCAATTTTCACGGGGTAACGAAAGTTACCCGTCCCCGCCATATCCTCGCCAGGGTGTG
>BLSH010029776.1:0-11921 GCA_018402905.1 Glandirana rugosa
GTAAACTCTATTTGGATGACATTTAGTTTGCTAAAGCCCCGTGTATTATGAACAATTGCTGTGATTCTTAAAAAAATATTTCTGTTTTCTCCTTTTTTTATATACTTTTTTGAAACTCAGTGCTGCCGATTTCCTCCAACCATTATGAGCCACGTCCTGCCTACATGCACTTGCTCTGGTGTTGGCTGCTCATTATTGCTTTGTTTGTGACAAAAGACCATGCCTGCATATCATTATTGTTATCATTATTTTTACTGCTTCTACAACTTTTCCTTTGTTTTTTACTATCTACTCTTTCAACACCTGTTTGCTGTGGTGGTAGAAGGGAAAAGCATTGAGCACCAAGGCCTTGAGATCTTATACCCCTAAATAGATTGTGAGCTAATGAGGACAAAAATAAAATTGATTCCATGCACTGCTGCCCATCTCTTCCATGGCAACTTCTATCCATAGTACCCCAGAACGATACTGACAGTGCTGGCAGCAATTCCGCTACCTGAGGGTAATTCATAATTACTTTATATTAAGATCAATGGCAGTATTGTCAAACCTGACACTGTAACTTCAAAATTTTGCTATAGAGGCGACATAATCTGTAATTCATAACAACGTGTGTTATGTATCACACAGAGCCCCTATAACCATTCAGGCTATATTAACTTGTTCATGTTTGCTCACGCTTTTCATTATTAATATTAACTTGTAAAGAAAGAAACATTTAGTACATTCACAACTGCAAACTATTTTGTTTACTAGATTTTTGGCTATAAACCATGACATTTGTGATGACATTTTCTTTTTTCTACATTCTCTCTTGTGAATGTACAGTGAATGCACAAGCAGCGACCTAAGCATTTTGGCTGAAAGCACCAGAGCTGGATCTTACCGTGTTGCCTGGTAACTAGGGAACATTAACTAAAATAAATACTCCAAAATACCATCTTAGATGCCATATTTCAGGTTAAGTTACTAGCAGGCAAACAGACATTTCACACTTCACTGAGATATTTTTAAAACCAGCTTTTAATTGTAAATGTACTTTATGCAATTAGCTGAAGCCGTGTGTCCTTTTTGTAGGACACTGATTGGTCAGTAACGTTACTAAGCAATTTATTCTACATAGTCCTCATATACCCAAATGTTGCTAGGCACCTGCCAGAATTCATTAGGCAAAAACTTAAGCATGTACTGAATTTGAAAAGAAGAGCCCAGTGATGCTTGGACTGCTGGATGAAGGTAATAGAATAAGAGACCCAAACAATGTTATATAGCCTTGCATTATTTTATTGATGAGGAGACTGAAGACTATATAAAAATATGTAGAATTTTGTTTGAAGTGTGGTGTATATAAATATTGAAATAGGTTGTAAGGATATATAAAAAAAATTGCAAAGCCGAATCAGAAAACTCAGGTTTGCAAGTTCAAGAATACAGTAAAGACTTTTAATATAATTGCTGAATGTCAAATATAATTACTGTGAGCAGGTATATTCACTAGTGCTCATGGCTCTAAGGCAGTGATGGCGAAACTTGGCACCCCAGATGTTTTGGAACTACATTTCCCATGATGCTCATGCACTCTGCAGTGTAATTGAGCATCATGGAAAATGTAGTTCCAAAACATCTGGGGTGCCAAGGTTTGCCATCACTGCTCTAAGGTAACAGGTCTCACTACTGAACTGCACTAGATGCAAGAGGAGGAGTGGCAGCTACCTTGTGCTAAGTCTGTGTTTACAAAAATGTAGTCTGTAGGCATAAAAAAAAAGAAAAAAAATTATAGGAAGTTAAAATTCAAATTAGTGCTTACAATTGCAAACACAAAAATATAGGCATTTATCCTGCTTGAACTGCTAAAACCGATTGTGAATATGAGGTTATTTTATACAGATGCTAATGCTTTGATGGAGACAGCAGAATATTCCTTAGTGATTTACCAGGCTAAGAGAACCATGTTAGCAAAAAAATGTATCAAGTTAAAGACAAATGCAGTAATTATAGCAATGTTATAGCAACAGATCAGTATCAGATGGGGCAATAAGAGGAAAATGTCATGTATAATTTAGTAATGCATTGTCAAGTGCTAGAGACCTTTTGTTTAACTCTGCTGTTGCAGTACCAGTTCAGCCCTCTAAAGATACACTATATTACCAAAAGTATTGGGACACCTGCCTTTACACGCACATGAACTTTATTGGCATCCCAGTCTTAGTCCGTAGGGTTCAATATTGAGTTGGCCCACCCTTTGCAGCTATTACAGCTTCAATTCTTCTGGGAAGACTGTCCACAAGGTTTAGGAGTGTGTCTATGGGAATGTTTGACCATTCTTTCAGAAGGATATTTGTGAGGTCAGACACTGATGTTGGACGAGAAGGCCTGGCTTGCAGTCTCCACTCTAATTCATCCCAAAGATGTTCTATCGGGTTGAGGTCAGGACTCCGTGCAGACCAGTCATGTTCCTCCACCCCAAACATAGTTACATAGTTAGTCAGGTTGAAAAAAGACACAAGTCCATCTAGTTCAACCAAAAAAAAAAAGAAAAGAAAAAAGAAAAAATTATATATAACCATACAATCCCATATGCAATCCTTCACCCACAGTTGATACTGAAGAAGGCAAAAAAAAAAACAGAATCCAGGCATTTTTTAAAGCAATCTACTGTGCTGTCCAAACTCGCTCATCCATATCTTTATGGAACTTGCTTTGTGCACTGGTGTGCAGTATTGTTGGAACAGGAAGGGGCCACCCCCAAACTGTTCCCACAAAGTTGGGAGCATGAAATTGTCCAAAATGTCTTAGTATACTGACACCTTAAGAGTTCCCTTCACTGGGACTAAGGGGCCAAGCCCAACCCCTGAAAAACAACCCCACACCATAACCCCCCCTCCACCAAATGATTTGGACCAGTGTCATCATATAATGGGTGTGGCCATGATCAGGGATACTGACTAATGACAGTACAAAAAAAAAACAACTATTTTTTTTATTGCTATTTGCAAGCATTTTACTGAATGAAATCAATTTGTTCAGTTTATTTTGTTGTGATTAGCTGTGATTGGCCACAGCTGATCACATGCCACATATGGGCAGTGATTGGCCCAGTCTGTACCATGTGATTACCTTGACCAATCACAGCTAACAATATAATTGTCATGTGACCTACTGTGATTGGTTACAGCGGTCACATGGTACCAGCAGTGGGCCGTTGCGTTCCGGTGGATGCAGCCGGTGACAGATCGCGCCACTGAGCATCCAGGAGAACGTCACATGTTCTCCACCCAGATAGACAAGGCAGAAACTCTTAATACAGTCTATCATAACTAGTCTAAAAAATACACATCTGTCAGACAGAGGTTAGTGACCTATGCTAATATACAGAGGCTGCTCAGAGCTACGTTTCATACAATTTCCATAATTAACACTATGATGGTATTACATTCATAACAAGTATTTACACAATTGTATGATAGAGTAACAACTTTGATTCCATACATACCTATGCTATAATGTACAGAAGATCTCCTAAATGATATATGCATTCAATCTACAGGGTGGGCCATTTATATGGATACACCTTAATAAAATGGGAATGGTTGGTGATATTAACTTCCTGTTTGTGGCACATTAGTATATGTGAGGGGGGAAACTTTTCAAGATGGGTGGTGACCATGGCAGCCATTTTGAATTCGGCCATTTTGAATCCAACTTTTGTTTTTTCAATAGGAAGAGGGTCATGTGACACATCAAACTTATTGGGAATTTCACAAGAAAAACAATGGTGTGCTTGGTTTAACGTAACTTTATTCTTTCATGAGTTATTTACAAGTTTCTCTTTGTTTACAGCCATTGACATGTCGCTGAGGTTAACACGTGCGGAGCGGATAGCAATTGTGTTGATGTCTGGTGAACGCAGTAACCGAGTCATTGCAGCAGATTTCAATGCAAGACAGCCTACGAGACCACCCATCTCCCATGCTACAGTTAGCAAACTGCTTGCTAAGTTTCTGTGAAACTGGTTCAGTGTTGGATTTGCCAAAATGTGGACGCATGAAATCTGTCACTAATGAAGAAACATCAGTGGCTGTCCTAGCTTCATTCAGCAAGAGCCCACAGCGTAGCACTCGCAGCATGTCACTGGAGAGTGGCATTAGTCGAACATCCCTTCGGCGGATATTAGCTACTCACAAATGGCACCCTTACAAACTCCAGCTACTGCAGCATCTCAACGAGGATGACCCAGATCGGCGCACTGAATTTGCAGAATGGGCAAAACAAAAATTGGAACAGGACCCTCAGTTTACGCAGAAGATTTTGTTCAGTGATGAGGCAAACTTTTATGTGAATGGTGAAGTTAACAAACAAAACCACCGCTATTGGTCTGACACTAACCCACATGGGATAGATCCCTCCAAGACTGTTGGAACCAAAAAATTGATGGTATGGTTTGGTTTATGGGGTACAAAGATAGAGGGGCCAGTCTTCATCAATGGAAACCTCAAGGCCACTGGATATGAGAAATTGCTACATGATGATGTGTTTCCCTCTTTATGCACTGAAGCTGGCACTTTCCCTGAGCTTTTCCAGCAAGATGGTGCACCACCACATTATGGGTGTCAGGTCCGAGCATTTCTAGATGAACAGTTTCCTGGAAAGTGGATTGGTCGTCGTGGGCCAGTTGAATGGCCCCCAAGGTCTCCTGATCTGACCCCCTTAGACTTTTATCTTTGGGGTCATCTGAAGGCAATTGTCTATGCTGTGAAGATACGAGATGTGCAGCACCTGAAACTACGGATACTGGAAGCCTGTGCTAGCATTTCTCCTGCGGTGTTGCTATCAGTGTGTGAAGAGTGGGAGAAGAGGGTTGGATTGACAATCCAACACAACGGGCAGCACATTGAACACATTTTATAAGTGGTCAGAAACTAGTAAATAACTCATGAAAGAATAAAGTTACGTTAAAACCAAGCACACCATAGTTTTTCTTGTGAAATTCCCAATAAGTTTGATGTGTCACATGACCCTCTTCCTATTGAAAAAATAAAAGTTGGATTCAAAATGGTCGAATTCAAAATGGCCGCCATTGGTCACCACCCATCTTGAAAAGTTTCCCCCCTCACATATACTAATGTGCCTCAAACAGGAAGTTAATATCACCAACCATTCCCATTTTATTAAGGTGTATCCATATAAATGGCCCACCCTGTATATCATATTTGGTTTTTATCAAATCAGAATTTCATTCCACTCGATAATATGCTGGATTGTTGGATTGTTACACCTTTCCATTTGGAACTATGCATATAGATCAAAAACCTGACAATAAGGAAATGTCCCATGAACTATCATAAAACACTTTAACACTCTTACATCACACCCCATGGCTCTTTTGATTGGGTGGGTGCTTGCTCAGTGACACACCCCTGAAAGTCAACAAAAAGTTGATGCAGTTTGCCGTTGTGGCTCTCGCTTTCCACAGGCACCATACCAGAATATGTTCTCTGACTGGACAAGGTGGAAAGCATGATGTTACCACCCTGCCTACCCACCTCCTCCAATCAGAGAACACTTTGCATCCATTGGGAAAATGCAAAGCATTCTCTGAATGGCACTCTTGTCAAGCAGGACAGCCACTTGGTACAGGACCCAGAAGCTAGTGGAGATCACTGAAGTAGCAGCGTTTACTACAGAGATTTCAAGCTTCTAGAGGGATCGAACAGGTATGGTATATGCATACAATGCTTTTTGTGAACCAGCACTTAAGTGAACAATACCCTAAATAGCCTTATTATTTTAGATAGGAAAAATTATAAGGTAGAAATGATGAGGGTTCTGAGTGACAAAGAGACATATATTGTGTTAAAAAGGACCCAACTAATGCACTTAAAAAGGAATTAAAGTGATTATAAAGCTTCTTGCATCATTGGATTTGATTGCCAGCAGCGGGAGCCAATGGCTGCGCTGCTATCAAGCTATCCAATCAGGACCCAAGACACAGGCTGGAGCGGGTGTACTCAGGAAAGACAGGGTTCAGGTAAGTAAAACGGGGGCTCTGGGGGGCTGCTACACTAAAGGAGGTTTCACCTTAATGCATAGAATGCAATGGGTTTACAACCCCTTTAAATGATCTAATAAAATAACGTAGTGAGAAAATTGTATTTATAAAAAAGCAGCAAAGTATTTGTAGGATCCCGACCATTTACAATTAACTGAAAGCACATAAGGACCCAAGAAACCCACCAGGGAGACCTATTGTGAGTGGCATTGACTCCCAACAATTGGGAAGTATATAGATAGTTTCCTTCAGCCATTGGTAGCTCAGACCCCAGCTTTTCTTAAAGATAGCAAACACCTTATTGACTTTAAAGAAAATGAAAAAGTAAGTGAAAGAGTTTTATTTGCTAATGTGTATGTTAACTCACTCTATGCCAATATTAGTCATAATCATGGATTGGAGGCTGTAAGATGGGAAATTGAAGGGGCAGGAGAGCTCCCCCAGTGTCAGGTGGATTTCATCCTAGACTATTTACAATTTGGGATGACAAAGAATTATTTCTGGTATGGGAATCAATTTTATCTGCAGGCTAAGGGGGTAGCAATGGGGGCAAAATATACCCCCAGCCTTGCTATTTCATTTATGGCAACATAGGAGCAGGGTGAAATATTTGGTAGGGATTGTAAACAACTTAAACTGTGAAAAAGGTTTATTGAAGATGTGGTTTTTATTTGGAAAGGAGACAAGGAATCATTGCTTCACTTTTTTGAACACATTGATGTGAACGGTATGGTATAGAATTCACAAAAACATTGAGAGGGAGGCCAACTTTCTAGATGTCATGATATTTGTAGAAGTGGAACAGATTAAAACACTTACATTCTTCAAACCAATGGATCATAACGGATATATGGCCACTAACAGTTATCATTACCCTAAATAGGTTAATAATATTCCAAAGGGTCAAATGGTATGTATTAAAAAAAATTGTACCGAATTGGAAGATTACTTTTCTCAAACAGAGAAAATGATTAGGTGGTTTACAGAGATGGGGTATAATGGAGAAAAGTTGGAACAACTAAGATGGGAAGTGGCTAAAGTGTATAGGTCTGAAGGAAGGACAATGGGGGTTCAGCAGATGGAGCTAGGGATTTGGAACTTGCTATGATCCTTGGCTATAATTGTCAATACAAGGCGGTAGAAGGGATCATTAAATAAACAATGGCCTATTTTACTAATAGATAGAGTGTTGGGTCCTTTAATACCAAAATGTCCACAAGTTAATTTATAAAGCAGTCCTTAATTTAAGGAACACATTTGTGAAAAATGTGGTGTCACCCACTAAATTAGGTAGTGGTTGAATGTTTGATTTACTAGGATTTTACTTATGTAGCAGATGTAATGCCTGTAAAAGTACTCAGAGGATAAGAGGAAGAAAATTGGAAACTTTCAAGTCCAATGTCACAAATAAAGAATACTTGATAAAAAACTTCATGCAATTCCACCCGTTACTTATCTTTTGGACTGCATATGTGGGCTCAGTGTGTAAGGATTAGCGAGCATGTACAAAATGTTAAAAAAGGGTTAAAGAGTCATAGTGTCTCAAAGCATTTTCAGACGCATCATAATCAAGATCCTGGCTTATTAAAAGTGTGGGACATTGATACATTGAATAGGAACTGGAGGGGATTTAACAAGAAAAGGGAAATATCTAAAAATGAAACAAAATGGATCTATGAACTTTATTGTATGCAACCGAACAACTTAAAGTGATTGTAAAGGCTCATTTTTTTAAAAATAACAAACATGTTATACTTGCCTCCTCTGTACAGTTGGTTTTGCCCAGAGCAGCCCTAATTCTCCTCTTCTTGGGTCCCTCTTTGGCTCTCCTGGCCCCTCCTCCTATTGAGTGCCCCCTCAGCCAGCAGCTTTCTATGGGGGCACCCAAGCCGAGTTACAGCTCCGTGTATCCATTCAGACATGGGGCCATGACCTGGCCCCGCCCCTCTCTCCCCTGATTGGTTGACAGGCTTTGATTGACAGTCGCAGGAGCCAATTGCTCTGCTGCTGTGTCTCAGCCAATCAGGAGGAGTAATTAGGGGGTGCTGGGGTGGCTGCTACACACAGAAGGTTTTTTTATCTTAATGTATAGAATGCATTACGATAAAAAAAAACCTTCTGCCTTTACAACTCCTTTAAAGTGATTGTAAATGATCACCTTGTAAAACAACCCATTCAGTTTAAAATAGAAATGAAAGGCAAAACATTTTTGTATAGATATAAAAAGCATTATAAAAACCTTTTGTTCCCTTTTTTTATAAGTGATCACATTCCCTCTGTTCTCAGCTGCATAAGAACTGTGGGGAGGGGAAGCAGTAGCACACTGAGCTTCTACAGTGAATGGCTGTGCAGCAGGGGCATGTCAGGACAAGTTTAATCATTGGAGGAGAGCACACTGAGTTCCCAGCATAGCTCGAGAACTGACCACGGTGTGCTGTCCTGCTTAGTGTGGTCAGTCTTTAACAGGAAAGCAGAGGGACTGGCAGGGACACCAGACATTTCACACAAAGGAAGCAATACAAAGAGAACAGGATACGTTCTCATACAAGTACATGCTACAGCAGGTGCATATCAGGAATATGAAGTGTTGGGGTAACAAAAATTTGAACTATAGTAGTATGCATGAACTGTTTTTATCTCATTTTAATTAAATTTTGAAAATGGTTTACATTTTGTTATTTTTTTTAATTTTAGGTATACTATTTGTGGGATTGGCCTTTCCATCCTTGGGGGTGAGAAATGTATTTATTGCTCTGTAATGTAAATTTTAGAAAGTCGTTTATTGGTTTATTAGTGTTTTACTTTGTTATGTATTATATATATTAAATAATGGAATGTTATAGCTTACTTGTTCACTGGGGTCTTTTTGGTGCTATATTTAGATTTATGGTTTTACTTTCAATTCATTTAATTTTATTAATGATTATTTATTTGTTTATTTTATTTGGGATTGATATTTAATAAATTATTATGTGAGGGATGAGGGAATATAATGGTTCAGCTCCTGTAAAAGATAGGTAAAAACGGAAAGAACAATATGGTGCTGCAAATTCCATTACGTTATGGTTGCTTCAATATAATTATACAATTTGGGTGAAAGTGGAGATGTATAGTGGTGGACCACAATAGCAGTAATGGCAGCAATTATGGGCATCCACTTGTATAAAGAGTGCGTCTGCAGCTGTGACATCACATCCTGAGGAAGTTGAATGATGAAACACGTAGACCAGAAGTGATGCCATACACATGTGGACCCAGACATGCAGTTTCTTTGCTGTTATGCAATGTTCTTAAAGAGATTATGATGTTTTTATTGACGTGAGTAGATTTATAATAAAGTGCTTTTATATTTTAAATTGTTTTACACTATGGGAGTTTTTATTTTGAATACTTACTGAGCCTTGGAGGAAAAAGGAAGCTAAAGGTGGCTGATCCTTGGGCTGGAGTCTGGAGGAGTAGAGAAAGAACCTGGACGAGAGAGCAGTGTGAGGATGTCCTCTTGTGGGAGACTCCATGGACCTGGTGGGGCCGTTACTGCACATCTATCCGGCGAGCTTTCCTTTCAGCCAGAGTATTGGTGATTGTGGTTTTAAAGGGGCAGTACATGACAATTGTAGATTTGATAAAAACACACTGCACAATAATCCTATTCTTTTTTTTTTTCCTTCTTGGTATCTGCCATGAATATCTGAGGCATTATACATCTGTGTATATATATATATATATATATATACTCTCTTAAGAAAGAAAAAATAGTGACTGCATACTCAATAGCATTATTATACATTGATCCTTTGAGCCTTTCATTCACTCAGAGCACTGGTGATCATGGTTTGTTACAGGGGCAGTATGTGTATTGTGTGGAATGAGCTCCTTATTCACGGAGCGCACCGGGGATTTATAACCTTAAAGAGGCAGTGCACGTGGATTGTTATGTGACTGTAATAGTGCATGTGCATGGGCATTGAGTTGAAACACTCTGCACAATCATTTTCTTTCTATACCTGTTTTGATATCAGTCATAAGTCCTTGAGGGGTTGTGTATCTACATATATAAGTTCTACGAAAAGAGGAATATCAGCAGTACCTATTGGTTAGAATTTGGAAAAAATGTGAGCTTGACCTACATGGGTCTTTAATTTTTGGTGAGCATTCTACCTATGAATGAAAATAAGCTGTTATCATGTTCAGCATCTGCATAAGTATATGTGGTACACCCTATGATGGCAGCCTATTTTAATAGTCCTTCAGTCTTCTACAAAGTGACAATTGCATTGGTTTCTGTGGAGATGTTTATGATAATTGGTATATAAGGCAGCTTATACGGACCGGCCCCTTATCCCCTGATGAAATTCAGTGATCTGGCGACACAACGCATTGGGAGGAGCCGGTGACATCATGCCGCATGCCAGAAGTTACGGTCTGCCATTTTGTTAGAGGTTATTCTTATTGAAATGCATGTATACTGCTGAGCACCAGGATATGTGCACATTTTAAGTTGAGTGTTTATGTATTTGGCTCATTTAAAATATATCAAATTTTATATGGAGAGGACTGTATGTTTTTAGCTTTCTTTATATATTCCCTTTTCTTTTGCACTCCATATGAATATTAACCAAATGATTGCAAATAACAGTGATGGACTGAGGAACATCTGGATGCTTGAAAGAGAAACAACGCTTGTGGTAGATGAGACCCCACGTAAAGTGGAAAGCGCATGAGACCTAATGTATGTAAGGTCAGAATTAGAGTTGAGCGAACACCTGGACGTTCGGGTTCGGCGGGTCCGACTGAACTTTGGGAAAAAGTCCGGGTTCGGCACCGAACGTTGCCCGAACTTTATCCCTGACCCCGAACCCCATTGAAGTCAATGGGGACCCGAACTTTCAGGCACAAAAATTGTGCTAGAGGGCTGCAAAAGCAAGTAAAATGGGGGTAAGAGTAGGGCAAGTGCCCTACAAAAAAATGGGGATAGGGAAAATAAATTAAAATCAAATAAAAAAAAATGGCATGGGGGGGTGGATGTGGAGTAGGAACCTAGAGGTTGACTAGGCCATGACCGTGGCAGTGTAGGTGGAAGTGGCGGTGGTCGAGGAGGAGGTAGCCAACACTGTTTGTTTTTTGTTTGTTTGTTTATAATTGGGGTAGCCCCCAAAATATTGAGGCCTATTCAAAAAAACAAGTAGACGAATGGCTGTGTGAGTCCGGTCTAAATGTTTATTCTGCACAAGGTACAGACAAGTCTTGTGGGATCCATGCCTGGTTCATTTTAATAGAGGTTAGCTTGTCCACGTTGGCTGTGGACAGGCGGCTGCGCTTATCTGTGATAACGCCCCTTGCCGTGCTAAAAACACGTTCAGACAATACACTGGCTGCAGGGCAGGCCAGCACCTCCAAGGCATAAAGGGCAAGCTCAGACCATGTGGCCAATTTGGAGACCCAGAAGTTGAATGGGGCAGACTAGAGTTGAGCGAACACCTGGACGTTCGGGTTCGGAGGGTCCGAACGAACTTTGGAAAAAAGTCCGGGTTCGGCACCGAACGTTGCCCGAACTTTATCCCGGACCCCGAACGGCTTGGGCCTGAAAAAAGGTTTCAAGCAAGCCTGGGAGGCTTGGGCTTGCAGGTCCACAAGCGAGTTGAGATCAGACGGGGTAAGTTGAAGACCCAGAGGTTTAACCGGTGTACCAGACTCGAACGGGAAATACGGAACCTCCACGACCGGACGGGACGTCGGTCACATAACAGACTTGCACAAAAATCGTGCCGTTCCCCGCAATAGTGTCTATTCGCGTCGGCGGACAGGTGTCGGTTGCACCTGTTCGATTGGAGATAATTTTACTTGGTCCGTACCTAGGGTGTTCTGAACAGAC